>JAQGBJ010001639.1:0-21471 GCA_034698345.1 Sphaeridia pumilis
GGTTGAGGAAACCATTAAGGTATTAACGGCTGAATGTGTTCAGCATTAATTAATTATTGTCACATGCTCCAAAAGGTATGTGCGTGCATCAGAAAAGGAAGGTTGAGGTGAAAGTACGGGTTATTTACATAGCTTTTCGATATCAAATCATATACGAAATGGCTCTTCCGACTACAATTTTTGACCGAACCCTCTGCTGATTTTGCAGGCTCATAGTTCTGAATTGCTGCAAACAGACGTTTGCTCTAATTTACAGGGAGTTGGCACTTTAAGCTTATCTTTGATCCGAGAGTGTGTGCCGATCCAACGGAAACCATCTCCTTCCTGAAACTTCACTTGTGAACTTTGTATTTCGATAACATCGGGAAACCACCTGCCGTCGCACACAGTAGCCAGTAGCCGCTACTCCCAAAGAGCAGCATAATCGGGTTATCTTACTGGTTGTTTGTGGCAAATGGCAAATGTCGGGGCAAATGGCTCTGACGAAAGCTTCAAGTTGAGGATATCTGTGAATCGGTTGGAAATGTCTCCCGCTTCTGAAGTATCGGTGGCGGCATGGGCAGACCGGATCTCAGAGAAACGCCGGGTGGAACAATAGCTGCTAATGGAAGAATGCCGTGGTTGCAAACCGTCTTAGCTGTCTGTCTATAATACGTAACCCCTTCGATGGAAGTATGGAAGAGCAGGAGGTCGCGGTGACGGAATTTAAAGAGAGGGGAACACCAGTTAGCAGGAAGCAAGCAAGAAAAGCTGGTTTAAAATTAACTGTGGGCAAACATTAAAAGCATGCACAAGGAAAGAAGCAAGTGGAAAAGACCCGGAATAGGAAAAACCGGAACGGGAAGTCAAAGTATTTTACGTGTGCCACATGCACCCCTCTTATGACAGGTGCCGGGGAAGTTGGACACTCGCACGTTTCCGGTTCAAGCGAGCCAAAAATACCTGTACGCAGTGCCTTTAGTTCTAATTATTACCATATTATGTCGCAGAGTTTGCTTTTCAACCCTCTGTACAAACCTGTGGTTTCAAGGAAATTTAAACTTGTTCACGATCCTCTGTGTTTTGTTAATACTTGTACCACCGGCGCTGAAGGGAATTCAGCCGAGTGTGAAGCGGACCGAAGTCTGTTATGCTCCAAGCTGTCATTCGGTGACAGTTGCTACCAACTTGCAGTTTGGATGTGCTGGTCTTGCTAGCATTCAAAATTCAAAGCCGAAAAGCAGAATAAATTCCAAAATTTGAAACACTCATATGACATTTTACTTTTGTAGCTCTTGAAAGTACGGATAGTGATGAATGTTTTAAAATTGTCATACAAGATCAGTTGGTTTAAATTGTATTTCGTGAGCTTCATATTTCCCTTCTGCCCAAGGTAACTTAACTTTAAGCTATGACATATGAATGCCAATTCTTATTGAAGTTTTAAGTTCATTTTGTACACTTTGAGCGCCATCTACGAGGTTTTGCTGAACTAGAGGTTTGCCGCGCGAATACAAACTATGGAACACTCAAGCTGAAATGCCGCATGTATGTATTTACATGTATTTTGTCGTATGCTCCACCGAGTGACACGTATACAACTTGAAGTCTTGTGTTGACAGAACCCATTCAAGCAGCCTATTCTCCGGTTTATTGTTATAAATATTTAACCAGGTTTCGTTCAACAACACTGTTGCGATTGTTGGATATTCGACATCTGATTGACAGTAGGTAAGAACGAATTGCGTGACCGACCGGAAATTCGCAATCTGGCGGTAGACAATTAGAGGGACCGATTAGGAAGGTTAAGTTAAATGAAATCTTGTCTGATTTGCAGATTCTCTATCGACCAGACAGAATACGAGCGGTGACTAACCGTATTCAGGTGAGTTCCGGTGATTGAAATTCAAGCTCGACATTCTTGAAATGAAAACAAGTATCAACGAATTGTTACCTTTGTGTTTGCAGCAAAATGGCTTTAAGCGTGATTGAAGTAGTGAAGAAGTTCTTGACAGAATATGGCAATCAAACCCCAAAGAAGTTAAAGATTGTCGATGCGTATCTTGTTTACATCTTCCTCACTGGCGTCATCCAGTTTGTATACTGCTGCGTAGTCGGAACATTCCCGTTTAATTCATTCCTTTCCGGTTTCATTTCGTCGGTCGCTTGCTTCGTGCTTGCTGGTAAGTTTTTGCTTGAAACCACATACTTTAACTTTTCATGGTCCGAAAATGATCACTCGTTTCATTGTTTGTTACAGTTTGCCTCAGAATCCAAGTCAACCCAGAAAATAAGAGTATGTTCCAGGGAATCAGTCAAGAAAGAGCTTTTGCAGACTTCATTTTTGCTCATTGTTTGCTACATTTGGTCGTAATGAACTTCTTGGGTTAGAACCGTACAATCGCTTGATGGCAAGCTTGAAGCTTCGATGAGGCGTTGGTGCAATTTACCAATGCTAAAAGGACTACAATCTAATCTCCCACTTTCTATGGTTTCTCTCGCCCGTAAGCTTGATCATTAGCAGTTACTTTAGTTTATCGTTATGAAGTAATCTTGAGGTTTCAAGGAAAAACCGTAATTGTGATCTTGGTATAAAGTATTTATAAACCATTTCCAACTTATAGAAGTGCAGTACATTTCTTTGTCAGCTTAAGAAAGCAAAGAAAACAGAGACGTTTAAATGTCGTTAAAACAGGAACGAATTAAGACTATATATAAATGCATAATACATGTCAGCGCAAGAGTTTGTACGAAACCGAAATGGAAGAAAGTGTATACTGAGTGTGAACAGGTTACATTCAATCAGGTAGGTAGAGTGATGGCTTCGATATCCAAATCCTGAATGTCTTCGTCATCACTGTGAATAGGAGAAACTCGCACGTTCTGGTACCAACGGTTCGTCAGATCCGTCATTTGACTCTGACAGTCTCGTAACTCCTGTGAAAAACATAGTTATAAATAGACAATGGCAGTCAGGTAGGGCTAAAAGTATAAATCGGTGCTGAACCTGTTGTGTAAAGCGACGAGTGAAGAATGGTCGTAGAAACTTCATATCAAGGCGAACGAATCCGTTCTGCTTGGCGAAGCTAGAATCAAACTCTTCTTCTGTAAGTTCTGACAAATGTTCAGAATCTATGGTTTGACCCTGAAAAAATCAGCACAAAATAACAAATAATGCACAAAACTTATACGGACTGCAGTCTGATAAAACACCCTACCATTTCTCTGGTTTTGCTGAGCGTGAATTCTTTGCTCCTACGCCTTGATCGCCTTCTTAATCGAGACCTGGGTCCTCTCTTGTTGCCTTGCACATACTGTTGAACGGAATGGTAACGGTTAGTTGGCACTTGGCACATACAAAGATATATAAGCTGGAATTAATTGAGTTGTAATATTACCCTGACTATTGGCATTGTAAGGCCCCCAAAGACTAGAGTGGTAAATAATATGATGATAAGCGTCGTGGTAATGATAACTTGACGAGTTTCCTTTTCGAATTCCAGATGAAGAGATAGCGCGTAGGCGATAGCACCTCGAAGTCCACTGAACCACATAACGAACATCATTTTGCTCGTTATCTGATGCGAGCGAAACTTGTTGACTAGTTTCCCAAGTGGGAAGATATTTAAAGCTCGACCAGCAAGACATAGGAATAAACTCCATAGCACAAGTGAAATTTCTATTCGATGGTGAAAGCTGAAAATGGCTAATCCAAGGTACGCGAAAACGCAGGTCTCTGAAAACAGATAAAATTAATGTTAAAACTAGGCATTCATTTCTACTCGATCATAAAGGATAATTAGATAACTAGTAACGAACCGGCTATAAATGCTAGTGTTCTCATGGTTTGCTGCATTGTGATTTGGGTTACAGGAGACAAGTTGAAATGTGTGTAATGAGACATTACAATCCCACAGAACAGAATAGCCATTATACCTTCATTTAAAACATCAATCAGTTAGCTACTGTACTTTCAGCCTTTCGGGCTTCATAAGTTATGATTGAAACTTATGAATCATAATAACATACCCGATAAGTGCATTCCTTCGGCAAGCGTATAAGGGCCATAAGTGAAGATAAGCATCATTCCAAACTCGAGCGACGGATTCTTCCGCAGATCGATGTGTTTCAAAAGTAAGGCACTCGTTAGCGCGAATAAAACGCCGATGCCAGCAGAGGCAAAAAACATGAGACAGAAGTTATTAATGCCTTGCAGAAGTGTTCCAGATGCCTCATGCCCTTTGTAACCATTCATTTGGAGCACAGTACTGAAACATAACAAGACCATCGGATAAACCACATTAAACCGATTCATGTACTCACGAACAGAACATCATAGTAGTCTTACGATGTTAAGACGATTGAAACAGCATCGTTCAGAATACTTTCCCCGAAGACCAGCATGTTAAGTACAGGGTCTACATCCAAGGCATTAAAGATTGCCAATGTTGCTACCGGATCTACAGCGCTAATGAGCGAGCCAAAAGCGAAACTTTCAACAAAGTTTAATTTGTAAACAACATCCGCCTAGAAGACAGGTACCCAAATCCAGTGAAGACTTCGTAAACATGATTATTATAACATGTCCAATAATCAAATGCCTCTTATCTTAACGTACCAGCCCAAGTAAGTATACTCCCCCACCGATCACCAAAGCGTTGATCAAAGTCCCAAAGATTGCGAAAACACAGATTGAGCCGATGTTTTGAAAGAAATTTCCCTGTAGGCATAAATGAAAACACTGGCGTTAAGAATGATCGTCTACTTTAGTCTAAGCAAAACATTCATGTGCTTGTTGTTGCTATACCTTATGAAGATTGTATCCTGACTCGAAAATAATCGGAGGTAAAAGAACGAGAAAGAATGCAGTTGGCGAAAGTGCTTCCTCTTTCTGCAAACAAAACGAAAAAACTCGGTTAAGAAAATCAGATATGCCTTTCAGTTCAGTTCACGTACTGGAGGTTAATATGTTAATTATATACTGGAGGTTAATTATTCGACATTTCGCACCTGCCAATTACCAAAGTAAGAATTAGACATCAACTTCAAGAATAGACCAATCAAGGCTCCTGAAATTATGGATAGAGGTTAGCGGTCAGCAATCAGCTTTTCTGGTACACTTCATAGTCTATCGAATCATAGACGCCTTACCTAAGAATATCACAACGATACTTTCCGGCAGGTATTGCAAATCAGTCTGAATCATCCCATGAATGAATAAGATACATAGTCCTGAAACAGAAACAAATAGTTACAGCCATTACCTTCATCGATTCTTACGTTACAATTCTATTTCGGAATACCAACCTAGGACGCCCAATACGAAGAAGATTGCCATGGAACTGTGGTGTTCTTCTTCCGCTGCACCCCTTGCGGGTAAGACATCCGCCGCCGGAGTAGTACTGGAGGCATTTCTAAAGTCTTTGTTGCTGGTGCTACTGGATGTACTTGGGCTTTTTGATGACGAAGTTGACCTGTGAATTCAAACATGGAACAATTACACAGTTCTGCGTGTTGAAGAGAGTTTTTTGGAATCATAATGAATGTTGCATTGGATGAAGGCACTTACGGAATCGGCGACGGTTTTGCCGTTGAACTGCTCGATGTTGAAGACCCATTCGGGACACTAACTGAAGAAGCCGCAGAAGGTGAAACTTGTTTGACTTGATTGTCACCGTGAACAAGACAGTTTGATAGTAACGTGGCAGCAGCCACAAGAATAACAGCACCAACAAATGTACTCTTCAAACTTGTCCTAGCATTGGTTCTAGTGCCCATCTTTGGTGCATTTTGGCCCTTTAACTTGAGTTTGTCGAACAAACAGCTGATGCTGATTAATACCTTTAAATGAAAGGATGGTGAAAGGGTACCGCTGTGCGTAAGTTAGTTTTTTCGCTCAGCTGAGGGTGACAGTGCGGTTGCTGTCTTTCAATGCTGTGGGTACGGTAGGTTTGTTTACAAATACTTTTTTGCAGTTTCCTGTTCTAGCTATATCTAACATTTTGGTCGACTCGTGGTGTATGCATAGCCGTGGTATAACTGGTTCTAGCGAGTCATAGACTTCCTGTAGAACACGATTCTGCATATTGCACGCAGCACTCCAATGTCGAACTGATCTCGCATAAGCTATCTGAGGTGTGAGAACTATGTTGAACTGTGGATGCATCGAGTCATGTGCTAATAATTTTCACTGACTGACTGCTGCACCGCGCTTATTCCAAATTTAAAGTTTACATCGAAAGTGAATTTATCAGAGCCTGCATCTTTTCAAAACAAAGGTAACAACGTGGGTTTTCTGTTGTACCGTATATTTGCGTTCCAAGGAGAATAAACTTCGAGGACTGTTTAAGTTTCAAAGCAGAACATTTAGAAGTTTGAATGTTTTTTGAACTAGCCGGAAACCACCTGAAAAAAGAGTTGACAGTTAAAAAGCAAAAAATTGCTTTCGGAATCCGAAGAATACTCCGGTAAAACAAAACTGCGGAAGCTGATTTTAGTTTTCACGTGGAAACTAACAAACTTGTGTTGACCACATATCTGTTTCAATATTTTCAGGTGAATCGAGTAGGACGAAGTTCGAAGATGAAGCTAGTCAGTTCCTTGAAATTTTGTTATATCGGGCCGACATTTCCTTAGGATAATCTACCAATCGAGTGAAACGTTTCAAGGCAATTATATAATATCAAACCTAGACGAGACCAGTGCGTGTGCAATACTTTGTTTTTAAGTTTTTTTGGTTTCAGACATTTTTTGAAGCTTGTTTTGTTTTTGAAAAGTCCAACTGGGGCTCCGAGTAGAGATTTGTTGACTGAGTTTTTGGAATAGATGTGTTCACACATAGTCCTTTAGGGAAGGCCCATGCAAAGCAATGGTTAATATTAATGAATCTGCTTGTGAATTATCGTCGCACTTGTTTCTGAACAGAAAAGTTATTATAGTAGTTTAGAAAATTAAGCTAGAACTATGATAGGCGAAACTGGAGCTAAACGGGTAGTAAACAACAACAACATTGTTAATGATACTGTCATCGACCAATGCTCAACAGCCGTGGACAATGTTCAGGTGGGTAATGTTGAAAAGAAAAGACTAGACTAAAGCTGATTTCCAAGGGTGAAGCTCTAATTTCATTCATTTGTCCTTACAGAGATGGTCGAACTCAGCTGTGGATACAGTGTCGGATGGTCTGAAGCAGATCCTGGAGTTCTTAAGCAGCAACTTAGAATCCGTAAGCTCGCTGGGCGAAAAAGTGGGTAATGTATTCAAGGAGTTTGGTGATAAAGTCCATGACCTGACAATTGTCCTGAGGGAAAACCCAGTATATGTCAAATGTTCTGGCGCATTCGACAACGTCAAGTTCTTTGTTCGCCATGGAAGTAAGTAACAGAATTCTGTGATACAAACAATGAAATATATTCGAATTTAACAGTTCGACTTTTATTCAGTATCTTCACAAGCAATGTATTTTGGACTGTTTGGACTTGCCACTGGTAGCTTAATTGGGCTTTGCATAGGATATGCAGTCAGACGGGGGTCTAGTCAAATATTCTCTACCTCAGCATCCAGTAATCTCATGAGAGCTATACTGACTACAAGCACCAGACGTCGTGTTGATGTGAGTATTGTAGGTTTCGATACTTTTCTGGGGTAGTGCTAGTATAATGTAAAATTTCGGCCATCTTTTCAGGGCGTAACTGTTGGAACTACAGTAACACCGACTCTAGAGGATCCTTTCCATGTCCTGGTTCAAGTAAAAGCTATGTCGGTCGATAGCGTGGACGTCAAGCTAGCTAGCGGTTTCAAGAATAAGTATAGGCTATCTTTGGGGTTACCACCGGTGAGTTACGTATTGAATTATGTTTGAGTATAACGCCTGCACTTGCAGGGTTGTAGTTAAAACAAGTTTCTGGTTTAATTTAGGTTTATGAACCCTACATCTTGGGGAGAGAGTGCTCGGGAATAATTGTAGACGTTGGACACAACGTTTCTTCGCTAGAAGTTAATGATCGTGTCTGGATTTGTATACCCATCTGGGCTGCAAGAGGAGTCATGGCAGAATATGTGTCTGTACCGGAGAAATATGTCGGGCTTAAACCAAAGAATGTTAGCTTCGAAGCAGCTGCCACTATTCCTTACGCTGCGCTAACGCTGTGGAGGAAAGTTTTGATTCCTGCAAATTTGAACGCTACGAATGCCAAAAACAAGAGGTAATATTAGTTTAAACAATCTCAATGTTGTATACTAGTAAATACATAGATCATGAATTGCATCTTCAATTGTAGGGTGCTGATCCATTTTGGGTCCATTACTAAGAACGATGGGGTTGGTCTATTAGCTACGCAAATTCTAAGACTTTGGGGCGCACGAGTTACAGTGTCCGTTGTTGAACAAAGTGAAGACCACTTTCCTACCGGATCAGGTGTCGCTCAATTAACCTTCCTCCATACTTTGAAGTCCTTAGGAGCAGAGTGCCATTTAATGTTGCCCAATGATATCACGTTACTGCCGAATGTTGCCCAAAGGTAAATAATATCCATTCATTTGAAACATAAGATTAAGCTGCAAACGTGAAAGTCATATTCATGCTAACTTGTTACAGAATTTTCGATGTCGTTATTAATACGGATGCTGCCGAGATAACTGCACTTTTAGAATATTTTTGCAAAGACCCTGTTAAAGAAACTGTTCATGAAACGTTCGTCCCTGATGTAGGGTCCAATTCGTCCAACCTATTCGAATCAGTCTTTGGCTTGTTTTTTCCTAAAGAGGTAAGTAGCATAAACATGGGCTCGCCAAATGTGAATTGATGAGACGATCCCTTCAACTACTTGATTCTTTCTTGCAGTTGCCGGATGATGGTCATTCTTCTCATATTCTGGACGAATGTCGGCGTATGATCGAATCAAATTATGTAGCACCTGTAGTAGCGAGATCGTTCATAGCCACGCAGTATGATCAAGCTTTCCGGCATGTTATGAATGACTCGAATTCAGCGTTAGCTCATGTTGGAAAAAATGTAATTGTTTTCAGACAATCATGAGTTTAGTCGAAAATCGTAATAAACAAACGCTTCAGTTGAAGATTTTATGGTACTTTTGCAAAAGTGCAATTAACAAACTTCCAGCTTATTTACGACACTTCAGTGTTATTCACGTTCCAAACCGTAAGCTTCTAACAGTAGTTCTTACCTAAGGTAAAGTTTATAAAATTTAAAAGTACAGTTATACAAACCACTGTTCCGAAACACAATCTGCAACTATAAGCTACTATTTTTCATCTTCCTCTTCTTCTACTTCACCGCCATCTTCGTTATCTTCATCATCAATTTCATCCTCACCGTCATCATCAGCCGCGCGTTCTTCATTCTGCTTCTCGAGGTCTTGTAGTCTTTTCTCAAATTCTTCTTCATCCAAGGCAGTGACAACCTTGGGCTGTAAGATAAATCCACGATTATAGCATACAAATAAACAAGAAAGAAAGGGCTAGAGAATATTTTTTGACGTTACCTCTAATTTCACGTTAAAACTACCTCCGAGCGACAGTATAGTTTCTTTGATCTTCTGTATGGCCTCTTGTAGCAGCGCGATTCCCTCAGGTTTCTCTGGTGTCGACGTTGTTACAACTGGTAAAAAAACTCAGGTGAACGGCATTTCCAATGTTGACATTGTATTAATTTCACACTTTACAACTTACCGTAGAGGGGAGGTGCAATAAGGTTTATTTTAACTGGCATTTGCTCCGTTGATAAGGCCATCCCAGCTCTCAGGGCTTTCTTCACAGCTTCAATGCCTTCGTAAGAGTAACACGAGACCTCAATATCCGCTCTTATCTTCACTGATTGTAACATCAACTTTTGTCTGATATTGTTGAGTAACACTGTCTTGGTGTTTTCATCCAGCCCACACTCGTCGAATACAGAAGGTTCCCTACAAGTAAAATGTAAAATTAATACACCAATACTGGAACAACACAGGATATTACATCATTCGATACTCACTGTACAGCTTGCTTGAAAGCATCATATGCAGAAGCCTTCTTCTTGTATTTCTCTTCGAAATGCCATGCAGTTTTCGTGTATAATTCCTCCAGTTGAGCGTCGCTTTCATACCCGAGCAAGTCGGCAACGTGCCGTAGAATAGAGTTAACAGCTTTGGCTTTAGAAAATTGTTCATTGCATTTTTCAACATCTTCCGGTGCCACTCGGCGCTTCGACAAATCAATATAACCTGAAAATGATGTCAAAAATAGTTTTGGAAAACGAACTTCCACGTACAATTCGAATGCCTGTTAATGTCTGACCTTTCTCTTTGTCGACCCTAATGACGACCACAGGTTCTGTTTTGCCAATACGAATAAGCTTGTTAACACTACGGATACGACGACGGGACAACTCGGACAACAAGATCATTCCTTCGATGTTATTGTACTCAAGTAGATGGACGTACGCTCCCATTTCAGCGATACGCTTGACGTTGACCATCACAACTTCATCCACTTCGGGATACTTCTCTTTGTAGAATCGACAAGAAAGCGGCATCTTGTGGCCTGAAAACACAGAAATAAACTAAATAACAGCAAATAACTAAGGACATGCCCACCGAAACCAGATCCGAATTAACCACAATTAACATTCAGTTAGCACAGTAGTTCAGTTCAAGAATTAGATTAAAGCCAATTACCTGTCTAAATTCGACCGTTGGAATCAAAACAAATACTTTAGTAAAACAGTATTTTCAAACTAGAATTTATCGTGAACGTTGTTCTGATGTAATTTTGCAAAATTTTCGCTTTCGAGAAAAAGCCGGCGAAATATTCTGCAAGGCGTGCTTAATGCAGTCTCTGGATACGTTCAAGAGCATATGTCATCCATAGGGTTATTCAATGAGGTCTGCAGTGTTAAACTTTGCCGCTTTTGCGAGGCTGATGCAATTCTGAGCAAGTCGCGAGATATAGTCGGGCTACCAGTAAACTACACGGAAAGTACATGTTACATGGTTTTGAAGAGATGACAAATGCCTGCCAAAACTGTGCAATCCTTCCATGATTAAAAACTAGACCGTCAAATGTTTGAAGCTGATAAATCCTTTAATGACTAGTCGGACTTCAAAAATATTAATTAGAAGGGCTAAAGTAATGTCTTTAGTGTAGAGGGAACTGGGCAATCCTATCACCATATTTGAATGCTATAGCAGTAACTGATAGAGCTGCAATCGATGCATCATCGTCTATAAGAGCATTCCAACGTTCGTTCAGACACTGAACTAAAGACTTCAAACTTTCGGATTGATCTCCTAGCACCCATCCCAGACTTATGTGAAATATCGGCTCCTGGAAACGGTTGAAAAAGCAGTTTTAGTTTCTCAATAGTCAAGACGTTGTGAAATTTATCTACCTTATAATATGCCGCCAGCTTGTAATCCTTCAAACATCCATCGGCGATATCAACCAAAGCTCTCAGGTACGTACAGTCCCAAACTTTCATGCTTATGAAAGTGCGGGTTTTCTCGTCATTCACCAAAATTATGAACTCTTGGAAAGTCAATTCTTGCCTGTAAACACAATAAACGTACAACGCATTAGTGACGTGACGTAATACAAAGATCGACAAAGCTTTGAACTATTGCCGAGGCAAATACAGTTCCATATTTCACAATTCATGTTAACGTACTTGTGACTGGAGGCCAGCTTACTTCTAAGCTCATCAATGAAGGGCTGAATCCAGTGGTGCAGAAACACATGAGTTCGCGACAAAGACAGATGTATAGAGTCAAGAGAATTAATTTCATAGTTGTTCTCCGAAAATATCTCCAGCATCAAATCCGTCATTAGCTGAACCGACGTATTTCTTATTCTGTCCCCGTGGACTGCGACAAAAACAAAAAATATTGACAAATAAATCATTCACATTACTCGAGGAACATTTGACAACACAAGTCATATATCTTAACTTGTCTTACAGATGGTATGACAACCTTGTGTTTAGGACACTGATAATGGAACACTTACCAGGGATATGGATGAATGATGCCCAGTTTCCACGCATATGGGGGAAAGTTCTAGTTCTTCCTTCGTGCTTCAGCTCAGGGTGTGCAGGATCTTCTTGGTCCGATTCGTTACACTGAAACATTCTGGATATTTCCGTGGGAACGTGTAGCTGAATCTGCTTTACTGATACAGATCTGTAAATTATACGATCGCCATAATTCAACATCACCGATAAACATGTTTAGCAGCTAAAGAAATACTGCATGACACATCGATTTCTACTCACGTTTCCTTTATCTCTCCAGCTACTTTGGCCTTAACCAACATTTGGCTTGATGAT
Source organism: Sphaeridia pumilis (assembly GCA_034698345.1). Classification (NCBI taxonomy): domain Eukaryota; kingdom Metazoa; phylum Arthropoda; class Collembola; order Symphypleona; family Sminthurididae; genus Sphaeridia; species Sphaeridia pumilis. Next base: position 12,302 of record JAQGBJ010001639.1, read on the forward strand.
AGAACTACACCAGAATCGTCATTAGTCGAAGCTTCTTTGTCGTCATCGTCGTACTGCTGTATCAGGTCCAATGCTGAAGACTTGTGCATTTTCTCAGTTGGCTCTTGGAAACCGAAAGTTTCGGCGGGTTGCCCTACCGAGCCATTTCCTCCGTCAGCGCATTTACGCTTCATTCCGAAAAGCCGTTCAGTTGATGCCTTTATGTTCTATGCGGCCCCGTCGAGGCAACACATATGTCCAGTGTCTTAATTTCCGGACTGGCGAAAGGCAGGTCACGACTTTGTCTTGATTTTGGATGCACTAAAGTTGCCCGCTTCTGGTTTTTGGCTTTTTGCCCTGGCCCTGTGGAACAGTAATTCAGTATTAGTAACGGGGTTACGTGAAATTCACTGCACATCGATTCATGCAGTCATGAACATCGTTGTTCTTTGCATCGCAATAACATTTGTCCTTGTCCATGTCAACAGTAAAAGGCCATTTAAACTAACTAATACCACTAGAGACTAGAGGCAGAAAGAATATCGAGTGTCTTGTTTCAATTCCTAATTGTTTACCACGATGTTAATTTTGAACCATCTGCCACCTCAAGGCTTTTAGAGCGGTAAACGTGACAAAATATCTTCTCCAAGCCTTCCACAGACCTCTCAGTGACAGATCCCTTGACTTTTTCCTGTCACGCCTAAATGAAATTAGCTCATCCGCCTTTCAGACATAAAGTTCAGCTTCCGGCGACAAGTCCGTGCTTTTACTATTAATGAAAGCGTCAACTAGCACCACAACGTATACATATTATGGGCCTTCTTGCTGGAAAATACGAAGTGTTACAGAAAGCTGTAGCTGAAATCCTGTATTTATGTCCATGTAGTGGGCTTTTTGCTTTGTAGTGGACCGTTCTACTATTTCTGAATTCAGAGGAGAAACCTGGTTTTTGAATGGCCAGTGCTTCCGTTCCATGTATAGAGTTACAGCTACAGCCGCACAAAGAAAGAACACGTTCCAAAGTTTCTTTCAGTCCGAAAGTCGATGCAGACTACCTTAATAAATTGGATCATTCATTGGTAACGAGTTCAAAAGTTTAGTCGGGTAAGAATCTTGAGCCAAAAGTTGCCAAGTTTGGAAGAAAATTTGACACGGTCTTTCATTAGATCTCGAATCTTCTCTACGACAGAATCATAATAAACCGGAATGCACAGACACGAGAAATTCATGTCATTCTGCTATGCAAGGTTTCTGCCCAAGTGAAAAAGCAGAATGAAAATGAAATAGTGACATTAGTCTTTACACAAAACTCGGTCCCGAAGAAGGCGTTTTTAATTGACGAATCTACCAAATAATAGTCGGCGCTGAATTCATATCAAGCAGAAACAGTATTATCAAATTGACTAGAACTAGAGTAGAGCAAAAAAGTTTCAACTTGAAGGTAACCTACTCGTAATTTGTGAGTCACACATGAATTATGCCACTAATTTCTTATCTGACCGAATACCTCGGAAAGGTATGTCATATATGTCGATCATTCCAGAAAAACTGATAACAGCCCAAGACAACTAATTTGGCTAAAGCGACTGCTTCCTGATTTTCATTGTATGGTGCTTTTAGTGCTAAGTGCTAACCACACGTGCTGGTCTTTAATTTGCCCAACCGGACGTTTGACTGCTTTCTGCATCATCGTCGAAGGCATTTCAGTTTTGCATACATTAGATTTAAAGTATGCGTGCCAGTTCAAGCTCGCGGAAACTTCAAATTCTTTTGAATTTGAACAACTGATATCGACGGGTCAGTTATCGTTCGTGGAGGAACCAGTACGGATCATTCTACTATAACCTCCGAACCTGGAAGAAGCAGAAGGAAGAAGACCGCTGGCTGGTCGACCAAACCGAGGGCCGAAGTTCCTACGCCATATCACCGCCTTTCAGATAAGTTTGAAGTGAAGTTTACTTCTTTATTCTGTAACCCGAGAATCTTAGGTAGGTCGTTAAAACTATTAGGTGGCGGTGGCACATAGGCAGGTTAGATTTCTAAATAATACAGCATTTTGTGGATACTATCTAAAGCGCTTGTTTACCTGAGGTTGCGGCAGTATTTCCAGTAGATTCTCGGTAACAGTACTGGCTCTTCTGCAGGCTGCATGAAACGGTTACTCGACTTCGGTTTACATTAATTATTGCATGAGGTTCACTTTGCACTTCACTTAAACTCGATAGTATATTGATATATTTTAATAGCATATTAAAAACAAAATTTCATGTTGGCGAACGCACGTTTTCATGAAGTTTAGGTGATCCGGGTTCAATTTTCGCGGTTTTCATAAAAAAGGCATCGGTCGACAACTTGCCGTTCATTTATGCATGAACTTGGAAAAGGTTGCCCGGATCAAGCATCTTGGCCGGAAATTGTAACTTGTTGGGACTTTATGTGCGGATGAAGCTTGTATGTTTACATGTCGACGTCACGTCGTCGGCTAGACTTTTGTTGAATGTTTTGATTCGGAACGAAGGCGAAGATGCAGAGACGGGACGATAGACAGGGCTGGTGCATCCAATGTATTGACAATGTGTTGTTGTTCCCCCACCACCCTCCCGCTCATTAACATTACGAAGGGAGCTGCAGGAGCGGTGCATTTGATCATCATATACAGTTTCGTTGCTTGCTGCTTACCGATTAACTACGTAGCACGCACGTGGTTAAAAGTCGGCCCTTGTGTACATAATGCACTTTGAGTCACTCGGTTTGTGTTTGATTGAGAGCCGTTCGGGTATTGTCAGCACGTCTAGTGGAGTGTCGTGGATTGTCAATTGTTGTTGTTGTTTTGTTGTTAAATGTCAGTGGCTGATACGATGGATTCTTCCAGGAGACAGGAAACAGGAACACTTGTCGTCGTCGCAGTCAGCTGTGTGCTCTTTCCGGTTTGGTTTGCAAGAAATGCTGTTTGATGTGCTTTGTGAGGATTCGACGGCGGTTCTTCAAGTCAGTTTGTGGAGTTGATAAATGGAATCAAGCCGAAGTTGGCTCTCACTGCACCACTGCTTTCACCAGCATGTGTACTCTAAAGTGTTTATCTTTTTTTAAAGTTTGTCTTTCTCAAGTTATCAACTTTGTTGACCGGTGTGGAACCTCGTTGCATTTAACTTTTGGATTTATCAGCTGTACGTGACCGTCAGTCAGATGCCGGCCCACTTTGAGCATCTTTCACCATTAAAAGACTGAATCATTTCTGAAAGACAAGGATTTTGAACTGATGTTGGGAGACTGATTGTTGTTAGAGCAAGAAGCAAGTTTAAATCGCGTGTGTTCCAAAGTTCTGCTTCTGCTGTGAGGTAAGGTTTACGAATTTTTAATAAACGTAATTGATGAGCGAGGATGTAAGTTGTATATATTGTATGAAAGAAGAAGCTGGCAAAAAATTAAGAGTTGAAATCTCGTTATGGTTAAGATTATCCAACTTTCTCGGACCGGCATTTGTTGTAGGCGGTGCGGTCATTGGGTGCTGAAGCTAGCGATTTTGTGACTTTGACTTGAATTTTTATTTTTGGCAAGTTCAGGCTCACGTTTGCAGATGTCGTTTGAGAAATTTGACGAAAGTGTAGTGCGGTCAGTGTCAGTAGTGTCAACATATAGGGAACAGACTTGAGGATCCTGAAAGTTTTAGAACGATGATAATAGAGTTGGCTGAGAGGAGTCCGACGCGGTGAATTTTTGTGGTTATTGTTATATGCGGCAGTAAAGAATAATTGCTTCAAATTTTCATTCGTAAACGATAAGGGTTATTCTTGGGCCGGCATTGAACATGTTGGTGGGATTTGCTGGCGGCTTCATTGGAGGTGTAGGCGATGTAGGCTTGAGCGGTGAGATAAGAAATGAGACATACGGCTTTTAGGGTGAAAGCATATATGTATGTTATATAGATACTGCGTAATGTCTAATAAGGATGACGCTGGTGAAATCAAGCCGAGTCAAAAGTAGAGAAGCGAGTTCTTGTTTCCGGTGGATATCAAGAATGTTTTGAGTGCTTTTGTGCTTAAGGGTATGGAGCGGAAGGGATGGCAAAAAAGTAATATGAGAAGAAGGTAATTACTTGGGTAGCTGAACAGGTTAACGGCGTTTTCTTTTTATCTTGCTGTCCATATGTGCGTGTGTCGGAAGAGTGAATTTTTGTAAAGGTTGTACCTATGTTCCTGGAATTGGAGGACGTTTGATTGGAGTTTCGAGCCAATTAAGGGAGAAATGACTGTCGTTGGTTCTGCTGGTTTTGCAGAATCGCGTTGATATACATGTATACACAGAAGTGGATATTTTGCAATGTTCCTTTTCCGGTAGTAAATGCGCATTAGGGGGGAGAGAAAGAGGAGGAAGAATTGGATATGAATATACATTAATGTTGATGATATTATAGCTTGTCGTTGATTATTCGGAGCTGGGCGTACTTACATAAATGGCTTGTGGAGGGACTGGAATTTAATCTGAAATTCGAATGTCATGTGGGCTTCGCAAATTGAGTGAGCATGCGGGATGGACGAGGGCATGATGCGACTGGGAAATTCGCGAAAATTCGGGCTGGAATCAAATTAAGTTGGTCTTTCTTCTTTCCTTCTTGTTGGGAAGTAAGCTTTTTGGGTGTTGGATTTGGAGTGCGGATTTTTGTGAATTGAATTTTCGCATGGGAATATGGGAAGCGTGGAAGGGATCTTATAATTTTGCTGTCATGAATTGGCTGAGTGAGTGAAGACGTATTTCATGAGTTTCATCATGAATGAGAAGTTTGATTGAGTGAATGGTGGCGAGAAGAGGCTGGAGAAATTGGAATGGAGCCCATTGCCGAAGAATGTTTGTAAGTGGTGAACAAGTGTCATGGGATGGTTAGTAATGGAGGTGAATTTGAACAAGTAATTTCTCCGTTAATGGGCTGACGGTTGATTCTCGTTGATGTTGTTATAAATAACTTGTTGTTGTCGCGATAGCAATCGAGGAGAGTCTAAGGATACGGCATTGGAGCATTATCGTTGACATGATCTTTATGTTGCTCGCTTCCTGCTTATATACGACGAGACTCGTAATCATGTGTATGCAGTATGGCTTGGGTTACTAACGAGACTTGGCATAAAATTATCGAGTTGGGTTGCAGGGCAGGATCTTGGTGGGAAAAAGCATTACATGAAACATTGTCTCATATTCAGTGGAAGAGCATTTTTGTTTCTGTGTGTGTGTTTCGTTGTTCCTGTGCTTTGGAGAAGAAGATTGCAGCTCTGAGACACAGGTCAGTGGAGGTAATTTGGAGGCAAGGGAGACGGATGTTTATGGGAGAAAAGAACAAGGTCGTTATAGTGTTGGGAATGAAAGCGAAGTTATAGATTATAGGTTGGTTGACATGGTGCGTAATGGGGGGACATGTGGTGAACAAGTGCTTTAAGACGGAGGCGTTGGTTGCTGGTATTTCATCACATGGAGAAAGTAGAGAGAGAGAGCAATAAGTCAGCTAGTGAAGGGGCATTCAGCATTAACTTGAAGAAGGGCTGCCATGGGAGCGTAATTTGGAGAGTTTGATAGTGGCGGTTAATGCAGTGGTGGCAGTATGAATGCGGTCGTTCATTATCCGAGAAGATAGTTGTCGCTAATGTGCTCCTGATGCACATGTAGGAGTTGCGAATTTGTTGTAGCTTGTGAGAGGAAGAATAAATATTGAAATAGATTGAAAGTTCTTGAGGAAAACATATAGCAGGGATGTGTGCATGAAAATGCTCAGGCATTTCAAGACTTTTCTTGTTCTGATTAAAGATTGTTGGTTTTGTACAAAGGGAAGAAGAAGTGTGATTTGTTGAAGAAATTTTGAAGGAATTAAAATTCGCGGAGGGGTGAAAGATTTATCTTGTATGCATTGCTGGTTGAATGAAATGGCGTTATAAATTAAAGGGAATGAAATTGTGGCGTGCCTCAGAGTCAGAAACATGTAGCCGCTGACTGAGTAATGTTTGTTGGTGGTTTCAGGTGAATGAATGCGAAATGGAATTTTGTAGTGGTTTTAATGAAAGGGTTGAGGCGGGTTTCTGTTTTTAGTATTGAGTTCTTTGAGAGAGCCGATCTGGGTTTGGTCGAGCCCTAGCGTATTTCGAATCTAGTAATTGTATCAGCTGTTGATTGGACTTGAATTGAACTCGCAGTGGTATATAATTCAATGTCGAATGTTGCGATGTAGATTTCGTTATTTGCTATTGCTATAGCCGTTTGCTCCAAAATTACCTTTGAGTTTGTGCAGGTTTGGTTCATTTGATCCAGGTAAAATGTTTGGGAGCTGTGGGTAAAGTAAAAATGTGTGACTTTTTAGTTTTACTTGTAGTATATAGGGAGAGCTGGTGTACATTGGAGCTGTAAATATATACTCGTATCGATCTGGTCTGAGGGCTTATAAACTAATTTAGTAAACGGAGTCTGGTTTGTTTGTTGTTCTTTGTGGAAAGTTTATTTGATGGGGGTTTGCTTGATACAGAGGGTAATCAAATCAAAGCTTGGAGTTAAAACGAGTGAGGGGGTAAAATTGGATTGTGGTTTTTAAACTGATGCGGTGTGGCTTGTTGGAGTTGTATTACTATAAAACGGAAAGTTTCGCTTTAAGCTCTTGAGTCGTTGCTGAGGTTTTTGCCGTCCTTGTCAATTAGGTTGATGAGGTTGAAGCTCTTGAAGGGCGTACACGGGTGAATGGATAATTTTTCAGAGGAGATGGAGAGGTACGAACAAGAAGAGTATGTAAGCTGCTGGGTCGGATCTCGGATCTGGAGAATTGTTTTCAGGGACAAACTGGAAACTTGGTGGGTATGCACTAGGGCCTAGTTTTGTTGGTTTCCTGATAAATGTGTTTGAAGCCGGAGGGAAGTGGGTTAGACGGGCGGATCTAGTTGATATCTTGAGTTGTTTTTTGTGAGGAAACTGTGAGAAGGGAAGTTGTGCGTTTGTTATGGTTATTGGAGCTGCAGTATCTTAATAAGAAGTTGGGAAAAGTGCTGGGTCAGGGTAAAAAGTTTGGTTAGTTGGGGTTGGATGGAGAGAGAAAGTTGATAATTTTTCTTGATAATAAATTGTTATCATGACCACGTAATATGTGAAGTCGGACGAAACGTATAGTGAGGGAGACGTAGTTTTGTGAATCCGGGCTCTGGTTGGTAAAAGTCATAAAAGTTTTGCAAACTTTCTCTCCTTTAATACATAATACATAATAGGGACTGTGAAGGAGTAAGTGAGTTTGGACGGGGAAGCGATTTCCGCTCGTAACTTACGTGTGTGTTGTACTACAAATGAAGCTAATAGAGGCGCATTGCTGCATATAAAGTTGAAGGCTTTTGAAATGGCGAATTCTTGCTGAACCTCATCGGAGTTGGGTTAAAGACTTTGTAGGTGGGTTTCGGCGGGCCGAAGAAATTTATGTGAATATACATATGATATATGGACGGGTACATGGTTCGGTTTGGTGGTGTGGCTTATCTTGAACAAAGTTTTTCATCATTGGTTTGACGGGGTTATAGTGGGAAAGGTATTATAGGGAAGAGAAGACGTGTACATAATGTGTTTGTAGTTGGAAAATTACATTAGAAAATGAGCAAAGTTTTGTGTAGTTTGTTAGTTTTGCGAGAGGGGGTAAAGTCTCATGTGTGTGTTTGGTGCAGGGCTGGCGTAAAACTTGTACATTTGTTGGGTTAAATATTATTAAAAGGGATGGTAAAGAAGCTGTAGAAGGATATGTTCGTTTTAAATATCGCTTTGTTCTTTGTTCACTTTATGTTGGATGCTGCAGTAGGAGGGGAAATGGGGAAAAAATTAAAAACAAAAACGTGGAACAGGACACGTGGGAAGGGCCAGAAGATGGGTTTAATGGGCTTGGTTTGAGTGCGTCCCATAAAGTAGAATAATATATGTAACAAGAAATGTAACGGTGGCAGCGTCAGTAAGGCTCTTAAATAAACTTTAGGCTTAAAGGGAAATGACAAATTAAGCTAATGTGGTGCGACCTTGTTGCTCAGGGAGGAGAAAACGTAGTGGAAATTTGAAAGGAGTGGAATCCGAAGACTATGGAGCTGGAAGAAGATTGTGGTTGTCAGGGTCAGGAAATATATGTGCCTGAACGTGGAAAATTTGTTTGACTTGGAAAATATTAAAGGTAGGATGAAGCAAGTTTGTCGATATTTGAGGAATATGCGGGTTGAATTCCAAACTGGGTTAAAAGGCGGTTGGTCAATGTTGATGGGGGGCTTGAGCTTGGACGAAAAAGTTGGTGTGGGTTTGGAATGATTTTATTGGAGATTGAGCGAAATATATTAAACAAGTTTAGGGAAAGTGATGAGATGGTGATACGATACTTTATATGTATGAAAGTACGGTGGCGTATCGAGAATAGCTTTTCGTGGAAGGAGAAAGTAGCTGCATGCACAGTGTAGCTTTCGGTTTAGTTCAGGTTGGGCTAACTCGGGTGTATATTTTCGGATCGGACAAAAGAAAGCGAAGCTGTGATAAGAATGAAATTCTTTGTCGGAGCTTCTTTGGATTTATATCGTATACATACATGCATGTTTTATGTTTTGAAAGATGCATAGCACTGAGGAGAAAAGTAGGATAAGTTTTTTGAATATTTTAACTTTATTTGGACGGCTGAATTGCTGGGATTTTATTGTACGCGTTGTGTTTATGAGTTTTAGAGGTAAGGTTGTGATTGGGGTTTTTGCAATTTGCTTCACTAGGTTTGTTCAAGCAGAATCGTCGTAGTATGTATTTCTCGTGCTAATTTAGTTATGTCATTTTGTGTCTGTGAAGGAGTTATGTGGAATTAATGTATGCGCGTGATGCATGTGTTATGTATCATGAAATTAGTATGTATTCAGTATGTAATGCATAGGAAATTGGTTATCACACGGCAGTTGGGCGTTGGCTCGGCTAGCGCGTGAAGATGTAAAGTTGTTGTTATCTCTAGTATGTACATTAGGGATCAGTGGTTAGTCGTTGCACGTGCGGTGTGTTAAGCATTGGAAGTGATTGACCTTGAGGAGTAACTTGGCTTGTCCAGACTCGCTTGGTGACGTCACAGGCCGAGGCTTTATAAGACCACGCCACACGCGCAGACGTGTCTTCCTGTCAGTATTGGTTCAGAACTCGTAGGGAAAGGTTCTCGTATTAGGCGCTCTTGTTCCCGG
>JAQGBJ010001640.1:0-21463 GCA_034698345.1 Sphaeridia pumilis
CCTCCCCTTCACAACGGCCATGACCCGTACCTGTCTTCATCTTCGGTCTACAACAACGCCCCTCCCCCTCCTCAACAACAACACCCCTCCACCCCACCCCCCTATGTCTGCTACGACTACCAGAACATGCGCCCAAACCCCACCCCCTTCCACCAAACCTCCTATGACTATGAACAAGACTTACCCCCATTGCTAGGGACCACATCCTCCTCAGCGCCGCCCAACGGCCAAAACCAGCAGCAGCAGCAAGCTTTAATCAGCCCTGGAAACAGTCCTCCTGACTCCACTTCACTTCTGGATGTCTCATCGCCCAACTGTTCACTACTAGAAGGCGACTCCGGATACGCCGAAGACCTCAACCTCTCCTCCTATTACTACGGTTCCGAAGTGGACGGCGTCGGAGACTCTTCGCCCTATCTCAACTCATGCTACGCAAGTACTTCGTTGATGGACGTCGGAGGAAGCTCTGGGTCCTCTTCAAGTAGTGATATCAGTGATATTAGCAATTCCAGGCCTTCTACCTCCTGCGACTACTTGAATGGCGGCGGTAGCTCCTCCTCCAGTTCCAGTTCCTCCTCCTCCTCATCAAGTGGAACTTCTTCTGGAGGCTCCTCGCCAGAATCTGAAACCTCGAGTATTTCACCTCCTCCGGTCCTCAGCGAGCTTGCTGAGCATCCAATCAGCAACAGCAACTGCTGGCACTCTTCGCCCAAGCAAGTACCTTATGAGCCATGTACTTCTTCGACGACGAGCTCGGCTGCTGAGCCCAATCTCAACAATAACAAGGAACTCTACGCCACTTCCAGCCAAGAAAGCCACCAATGCGGCATCGAGTCTCGACTCAGCGACTTTAGCCAGACCAACTTTAATACTACTCATTTGCCCATGGACAGCTTAATTTCTTCCAATTACACCAATTCCCTTTGATATTAACAAAAATGGCGGCTTGTCATTTCTAAAACGTCTTTCTCAATCAACCAATCCGAGTCCAGCTTTAATACCGCAGCAAAAACCAGTACAAATTCAATAGCTTCAGCTCTTGCTCAGTCAGCAGCCACTGAACGAAGTACAAGACGGCCAATAGGGGGCAAAAATACACTGAAGAAGAAACCCATTGACATTTAACAAAAACAGCAACAAGAATATCCGAATTTTTAATACGAGATTTAACAATCAACTTTTAGCTGTGCAATAAGTAATCACTATAATGTACTGTTCAGTTTCTGTATTCAATTAATTCAATCCACTTTTGTAACGTTTTCAAGTTCAAAGAGTACCTTGAAAAAGAGGAAACGAGATTGATATTCTTTGGCGCTATTTTTAAAAACAAATGTATAATAATACATCATTCCGTTTTTGAAAATATGCGCTCTTCCGAATTCTCACAGTATTTTATATACAACAAGAACCGCTTATAGTATTGATTCAAATACCTGTTCTTTTAAAGCCATGTTTTGGCGGCAAACCTCTTGCCAAATTTCGTTGCTATTTCTTTTGTTTTAGTTACATATCGAATTTTTAAGAGGATATAAAGCTCTGAATTGTACAATTTTCAATACGGACAAACTTTTAATTTTTAAAAGTTTAGAGAGTAGCTGTCGTTTCGTGCCATGATATTCGGCTTTCTGGAGCCAAAACCAAGGCGAAAAATGTTACTCGATGTTTCTCAAAAGTAATTTCGAGCTGCTAAAACGAAATGTGTTGATGTAAAAAGAAATGTTAGTTAATTAATAATGGTATATTTGTTGGCTATACATTACCTACATGTGCTTAAATTATAAGTTTAAGTTACGAGTATTAAGCGCTAGAATTTGTACTTGCGAAATTAAGAATCGAGTTTAAGAATCGATGTACATACAAATCGGGAGTTGATATTGTAAATATCCTATACAGATTAACAAGAACAAGACGAATGTTTGTACAAAAAGCTCCGTTGATTATTAAGCAACTTATAGGTTACGATATAGGAGGTAAGGAGAAAGATTTATTATAATTAACGTTATCCAACTACTAAGATTAATATATATTGTTATTCGCTTTGATCACGGTTTAATATGACGGTGGTTTCAATAAAAAGTTGAAATATATACCACGTTGTTCAAACACGTAGAGATTCTCCAGGTAAAATGAGAGATTTCCCAAACGTATTTGATATTTGGCACGTCCTTATATTCGGTCGAAAGCCCTTCCAAAACTGTATCGAGGAGGGGTTTAAGAAGAAAATATAGAAGCCCGTTTCTGAATGCGGGAGCCCCGAATTTCGGAAAAACCCCGAAAAGCTGACTGGCCCTGAATGACCTTTGACCCCAATGTGTGGGTAACCATTCAAAAGAGCTTGGCTTTGTCATTCGATTGATGTATATAATGTAGAAATCTAATGAGAATTGCAAATCCTGTTTACATTTTCTACCCGAATCGGGATTTTGCCGAAATTGACCGAGTTACAGTTTTCCAACGGATTGAGTTAAAAATCTCAAACTTGCTGTAACAGCATATTTTGAGACCCTCTCCAAAATGGGGGAACCAAAAGTTTCAAACTTTGACCCCCTGGACACGCGAAATCTCTCATTTTACCTGGAGAAGCATATTAGATCTGTCATGAATACTGTAACAGACACTCATTATAGGAAAACGGCATCAAAATACGGCATATTAATTTTTTCAGCAAAAAACTCTTCAAAACGAGCTTCAATCACCAGATATCCAAAATCATGGCTAAACCTCTCCAATCTCCAAAGTTCATATTACTAAGACTTTGAAGAAACTTGGCTCGATTAATAAATTATCAGCGTTTAATAACGCTTGATTTAAGATTAAGATACAAAGAAACAGTGTGTTTATTTAACGACACTTGATTCATAGGTAATGCTGAGCATGGTTCAAGATTTATATGCTGAACTTTTCATTAGTAATTCACAGTCAGTCAGCATTTTAAAAGCTCGTAGTAGTAAAATGACACATATTAATTAAACAGAACATTATTGAGGAAAGCTGAATTTGGATCAAAGGTTGAACTTGACTCCTCTTGTTTCAGACGCTATCTCCAAGAGTGTAACCTTGGGTAAAGGCGTTGCATCCAGATAAACTTGTTCGTAGGTCAGGAATATTAATAACTACATATATATAAATTAATATGCCTAATATGCCATAGATTTTACACCAGTACCTTGAGACAAGTGCATACTGTATATATAAATATACTAAAACTACTATACACTTTTGTGTGTATTTTCGTGGTTCATTAAAAGCATTATTAATGAGGCTAATAGGCTTACAAATGACACACAAGTTGTGGACTACAATATGATATTTGATATATTCTTCTTTTAGCACCATGTAAAAAACATGGTTTACTGGAGCAAACAAAGTTCATGGTTACATTAGGTTAATTAATTGACGAATTTGCGGTATTCTTGTATTTATGCATTGTCAAAGTGCCGTTTTGCCAAATAACTTGAATACCGTGCTCCATCAGCAGTTGCATCGATGGTTCGTAGTTACAAATATCAGTAAAAAATTCACTCATCTCGAAATACAATTCGTTTTTTGGTTTGCAATTTGTTTATTCTTGAATGGGAAAAATCATTTTAATCGGCAAGTTTCGAAAAGACACTGTGAAATTCTGCACTTCTCTACCGTTTACTTGGGCTCGGGCTCGTCGGCTCAGACTTCAAACTGGTTGGAGCTTAACTGACCTGTGGCGCTGTGAAATGTGTTGATACTAAAAGCCCAAGCCCATAAGTATTTGGCTTGGCGAATTCAAACGTGTCTCTCCAATTCTTCTTATTAACGACTTGGCAGTTTGCAACAGCAGCAGAAGTGCAAAGAGATTACACGGATATTCGTCAGGAGGAGATGCGATAAAGTTTGGATTCATAAAGTGCAAAAAACGCTTGCTTGACCATTCAAAAGTTGAGAACATACGGCAGCGATTACATAACGCTGCTGCTGGCACTTCGCTGAGCTGGAGCCGCGAGGGACCAAAGAGCACGTGTTTCGTCCAGTTCTTCTGCGACAACAATGGTGTAGCAGACTTACTTTTAGCAGACCTGCAGACCCCCGATTCAGTCAGTCAACGTCTTCAACTTCTTCTATAGGAAGCAACTTAATATAGCGTTGGATTTTAGGATTAGGACTAACACTGGATTAGGAGCTGAGTGAGTGAGTGGAGACGATTAGATTTCGATACAGATTTGTATCCATTTATCAAGCATGCAACTTGACCGTGATGACCAGCACAAGCCTTGCTTCAATTCAGTAGTTAAGTTGTCAGCCTGACAACATGTGGTGGTGTCGAAACTTGGTGTTGTTTCAAGATACGTAGTAGATTGTAAGTTAAATTTCAGTAGTTAGTATATATACGTCCCAAGAAATCCAGAAGAAATCCAAAAGTGTTTGTTCAAGACAAGGAGGCTTCCACGCCTCCGTAAACGTACGTACTTATAAATAGAGATTAGGACAAATCAATTGTTATTTCCGTCCAATCGACGGAATTATGAGGAGGACTGCTTGCTGCTATATAGATTGAGGAAAAGTCTGAAATTATTTGTGTACTCTCTTATGGAACTTTAGGTTTCATAATTATATACACTGCGAGTCAGTATAGAGTCATGTTGTTAGCTGAGCTAGCAATCGAGTAATTGTTGACGACGACGACGACATTGTTGATGAGACTGGTCCAGACCCAGAAACGAGTTATTCTGTGTGATCATCTGATACTCTCTCAGGGTTGGCAAAACTTGACTGACTGACCTTAACCATTGCAGAATTTGACACAAGTTACATAACGGACACGTAAGGACGCTGCGAGTGTGAGAAGCGTCAGACGGAAAAGTGTGTGATTTTAAGCATTGAAGAAATGGACACTGCTGGAGAGCGCCGAGGCTCCAAGGAGCGCCAGCGCAAGTACTCGAACAGGATCATCGAAAATGAGTGGCTTAGCAAGAGTGTCGAAGATTTGGTGGACCCTGAGGAACCGGTGGTGTTTCAAGGGAGCTATAAGAGTCAGTATTTTGCGGCGCTGGCGGGTGAGTAATTTTTTGAATTTTGAATTTGGCGCCTAAGGGAGGGGGGAGGGTGAGAATAGGAGAGGATTTATAATGTTGCTCAATGGGCTTGCAGCCAACTTCGGAGCTTTCGCCTTTGGAACTGTGATGAGTTGGACAGCGACGGCCTTGCCGGACATGAGGAACGATGAGAACTTCAGTGGCCTGAGCATAGAGCAGGAGTCGTTGGTCGCTTCGATTGTGGCGGTAAGTTTGAACAGTTTTGGCGGGAAAATATTTTTTAATTAAAAACTACATCTTGATAACGAATAACGGAATTTTCTACTTTACAGTTGGGGTGCGTGGCATCAGGGCCAATTGCGGGCTTCAGCGTCGAACGTTTTGGGCGCCGGAAGACCATGCTGTTGCTAACTGCACCTTTTCTAGTCGGCTGGCTTTTGATTATTTTTGCTACTGATTTGGCTATGATGATTGTCGGAAGACTGATTACAGGTGAGATTTTTGTAACAATATTTTGTAAAAAAAAATTAATGCATATAATGGCGGGAAATCTGAACAGGTTTTGCTGGAGGCGCTTTCACTATGGCAGCTCCAATCTTTACTGCTGAGATGTCTTCGGTGAGTTCCTAGAATATTTTTTTTAAATTCAAATAATTCGCGCCAAAATTTCTTATTTTGAAATGTTGATTTGGTTCCTCAGGCCGACGTCAGAGGGATGCTCAGCGCCGGGTTCGACATGATGATTACCATTGGTCAACTGTACATGTAAGGCTCAAGCTAAATTTGCTAAGTACAGCTCGCAGGGTCAACAATGAAGTTTTCAAGGGCCCACAGGGGACCCAAGGGTACCCTGATTTGCATATCAAGGGCTGCTTTAGTCAGATAGCAGTAATCTTGAGCGTTAGAGATACCAGCTGCTCGTTTTTTTGAAAACATATTTGCAGTATTTTTGCAAGACTTGAATGCCGTTTTAATTTCGTCGGTGCAGTTCCGCGAGTAGAGCAAGATTTTAATTGAGGATACTTTGTACACAATTGAATAGCGGATATTCTGCCTCTGATCTACAGATTCGCCGTTGGAGCTTACTTGCCCTGGAGATGGCAAGCCGTCTCTTGTGCGGTCATCCCGTTGATTTGCCACGCCCTCCTGATGTTCGTCCCCGAGTCGCCAAGGTACCTCATGACCAAGGGCCGCAAGGGCGAAGCCCTTGAGGCCCTCTGCTGGTTCCGAGGGGCCCAAAGCCCCGAGCAGGTCCAGGGCGAGCTCGAAAACGTAAGTAGACCCTTCATCTCATGGTACCCTCAACTTCACTTCATTCAGCTCAGTCATTGGGTATACCCACAATTTTTGCAGATGGCAAACTACGAAGAAAGCGAGACCTCTTCTTACGTCAGTATCAGCGACTCTTCCGCCTCCAGCGGTGCCTCCAGGCACTGGAGGGCCCTTATGGACCCGCCCACTCTGAAGCCCATCCTGATCATCATGTGCCTTTTCATGCTCCAAGAACTGTGTGCCATTGACGCAGTGCTGTTCTACACCGTTGACATCTTTGCGGCTTCTGGGGTCACCCTGAGCAGTTATCTATCGACAATCATCGTCGGGGTCGTCCAAGTTGTAAGTGCCCTATTTAAGGACCTTCTGAAGAATCCTTGGGGCCCTCCGGGCCCCAGATTTTAAGAGTCTTATTCAATCTTGAATCTTAACTGTTGCAGATGGGAGCCTTTTGCGCCGCAGGCCTCGTGGACCGCAAGGGCCGGAGGCCCTTGCTCACCACTTCGCTGACCTTCATGGCCCTTTCTTTGGGCCTTCTGGGCGCCTTCTTCTATGTCAAAGTAGCTGACCCGCAGACTGCACTAGATTACATGAGCTGGACTCCTCTGACTTCGCTGATAATCTTTGTTGTCGCTTACAGTATTGGTAAGTTGCATTGATCGCATTTGTACTGTTTTTCTCCTTATCTCTCCTCAAGTATTATTATTACAAAATACAAAATCTAATCAATATTTTTCTTCAGGTCTCGGCCCTATAACTTACATGATGTACGTAAGACTTTTCCATGTTTTTCTCATCATCATCATCATTTCACAAACATGTTTATCAAAAATTCAATTTTTCCAATCTCCACAGTATGGGCGAGCTTCTCCCGTCCCACGTCAAAGGCCTAGCGTCCAGCATCCTCATAATGATAAAATGGATCATTGGATTCCTCGTCGCGCTCTTTTTCGAAAACATTCTCCTGGCCATCGGAAGCGCCGCTGGCTACTGGCTCTTCGGTGGTTTCTGCGCCATTGGCGTTGTCTTTGTTCTCATCTGCCTTCCTGAAACCAAGGGGAAAACGCTCGAGGAAATCCAGCAGGGCTTTGCCACCAAACCAGCGCTTAATTCGTCAAAGTCCAGCCAGCGCGCCGCGCGCAAGAATGAAAAAGCGCCCTTACTTTCATCCTCAACACAAATGTATGGAACCGCGCCAACGGCACGTGGCGGCGCCTCAGAGAATTTGCCATAGAGTAACACAACAAACACAAGAACCGACTTCGATAACGTTATGAACGCAGTCCGCGGACGGAGGGCATTCGCATCTGCCGTTTGTTTATATACAATTTCCGAGCTTCTCTTCCTTTGAACTCTATGCTTTAGCAGGCGCTTTTTACTGTGCGCTTTGAGCGTGTATTTGCGATAGTGCGTATATAATATACGCTCTTCTGACACGTGTACCGGTTTCGATCGCAAAGTTTTAGCAGGGAAAGCAGCAGCTCTAGCTACGCACTAGAAATTTTCTCTTGGTCTAGCAGCGCTTCTAAGAATCTAATGTAATGCTAGACAAGCCGGTTCTTCTTCTTCCTGCTTCTTGTTCAACCAAAAGGAACTACGCAGCAAGCTCTCAACTTTTGAAATCCTAAAGGAGAAAGCGCCTCCAATGCTTTAGATCGTAGAAACCGGTTCTAGAAAATTTTGCAATTTCGCGATGACTCTATGGAGCTTAGGTTAGCTTTTAGTGTAATTTTGGTCAAGTCGACGACACCTTTAAGTGGCTGTGAATTATGATCTGAAAAATATTCGTATAATTTATGTATACACAATGACTCATTAGCGACTGTTACATGCGTTTGATTTGAACGGTTTGAATGATGGAGAAAAACCTCGGCTTGAAAATACGTGTGGAAATGCCGTGTAGTGGAACTTTGACTTTAAATATATGGAATCTTCTCCGATTTAGTTGGAGCGAGCGCGGAGGAATTCTCATTAAAATGTACATAAGATAACATGGAAGAAGGAAGAGAAATACATTAAGAAGATTATAACGACGACGGAATGCAAACAGACAATAAATACACACAAGCTTTTAAAATCAAGTTCGAAAACAACTGGAGATTTGTTCTGACTGACTGACTGAGACTGAGAGTGAGTTGTTTTGTCTCTTGCTTTTCAGTTAATCTTTAAAGTTATCTTCAGACTTTAGAGCCTTAAATGCATACAAATTCCAAGCTTTAGTAGCTACAATTTCTAGCGTCAAAAAATTAATTTCTAAAACCTCTGAGGTGAACTTTCTGACTAAAAGCCATAAGATTTGCGGATTCCGGAATCAAAATCTTCATTTATATTGCCTGCCGGCTCTAAACCTGCAACCCAATACTCTTTATGACATCTTTAAACTTCCACAATGTCTTACGCAACTTGTCAAGTTATTTTGAAATCGCTACTGACTGTAATAGCTTATTATCAATTAATCAAAGAATGATTCATCCCCACCAGCCAAGCCAAACCTACGCACATATTTAACTTTTGATTAAACCTGATATCATCATCATGTTAAGGCAAACTCGGAAGAATTTTACTGATGACTCTGACCAATTCAATCCCCTGTAACTTGAGCCTTGTCTTCTGATTTCGCTTATGGGCATTGCTTATATACTTGAATTCTCACGGCAAATGTCGCCGGATCTACGCACTTTGCAATCCAAAGTAATGATTCAGCCCTCTCGCTTCTTCTTTCACGACAATAACAAACACGCACTTTTCTCCTCCTCACATGAGCTGAGAGTAGAAATCCCGCAACCCATGCATTACTACAGAGGGGAGCAGAAATTGCGTATTTGGATAACGCCATCGAACCGCTGCCGTCGCCGCCGCCGCTACTTTGGGTTACTACGTCGAAGTTTCCAGCAACGATGTTAAACCGGCATATTTGCCTGGGCGGAAACCAAGTGCGTAGTTGCCCAGGAGTGCATCTCACTATACAACAGTATGCTGTCTCGCTAAAAGTGCGTAGCCGCCTCTGCTGACGCATTGACTGCACTCGGTGGGTCTCTCTCCCGTATGACGCGGAGCGCAAGTTGCCCGCCTGTGCAACAAACCCGTGTGGGGAGAGGAGCAGCAAGAACCACCAAGATGCGTTAAACGGCACCAGCAACGAAAGCAGTAAGTCGAGGGGAATCGAAAACGCAGTTTCCAGTTCATGTTCAAACGCGGAACGAGACGGATGTCTGAAAGAGAGCAAGTTCAGAAAATTAAAGTCGATTTAGGTGTTGAAGAAAAAGTGAATTTTAAACTGTCAAAGTGAGTTAAAGCTACAAAGAGGTGAATAGTGAAACGAAACCATGGAACGTCAACCGGAAGAGAAGGGTAAAGGGCACGTGGTCGTCGAATGGGTCCAGCAGACCACTTCGAACGTGCCTGCGACGGGCGGGGTCACTACTGGAACCACAGGCGTCACGCACTATGAGCCCAAGTACCGCAATCAGTACTTGGCTTCTGTTGCCGGTAAGTATTTTCCTGACCTTTGACATGTTGTACTAGGAGGTTGCGAAAATTGTGAGGGTGGAGCGGGAAATCTGAATTTTCAAAATTTTTGAATTACAGCTAACCTTGCCGCCATCGCTTTTGGAGCCGCTTTGAGTTGGTCAGCGACGGCGCTGCCGTCGCTCCGCGCTGACATGACCTTTGAGAAACTGTCGGTAGCGCAAGAGGCTTGGATTGCTTCCTTCGTTGCGGTAAGTTTAGTAGGCTGGGAGGCTTGACAGTGTGTTTGTTTACATCTTTTAGTTCTGACCGCTCCGCGGTAGATGGCGCTGAGAGCAGGAACTGATTTTTGTTTTCTCCTTCTCTTTTGCAGTTGGGCGCTTTCCTCTCCGGACCAATCTGCGGACCTTGCGTGGTTCACTTCGGACGTAAACAAACGATGCTGACGCTGACGCTGCCGTTCCTCTTGGGTTGGGCGCTCATCTTCTTCGCTGCCAGTGTTGGGTATCTGTACGTCGGACGTGTATTGTGCGGTAAGTATGCCGTTTTAAATCTCCCGCGCTTTTAAATTTTCGAATTCCCCGCTCATACTTATTGTGACCTTTTCTGACCCTTAGGATTCTGCGGAGGCGCTTTGTCACTCGCAGCCCCCATGTTCATCCAAGAAATGGCCAGCGTCCGCTACCGAGGCTTGATGACAGCAATGTTCGGAGTCATGATCACAGTTGGACAGCTCTTTGTGTTCATCGTCGGAGCAGTTCTCGATTGGAGATACCAAGCCTTGGCTTGCGGCATGATTCCACTCTTGTTCCACATCTGCATGTGGTTCGTCCCAGAATCTCCAACCTTTTTGGTACGCCAAGGAAGACGCGAGGAGGCGCTCAGGTCCCTGAGATGGTTCCGTGGAGCCCCCGAACAGCGCTTCATCGAAGAAGAGCTCAACCAACTCAACCGCCAACTGGACATTACGGCCGTCAGGAGTTCAACTCATCATCGCACTTGGAAGGACCTCTTTGGAGTGCCACTGATCAAGCCAATGAGTGTCATCCTGCTGCTGTTCATCTTCCAGGAATTGTCGGCTATCAATGCTTTGATGTTCTATACCGTGGATATCTTCAAAGCGACTGGAATCAGGTTGTGGAGTTACTATGCTGCTATCATCATTGGTGTCGTTCAAATGGTAAGAAAGAAGCCTTGGTTGTACTTCGCTGATCACGGGTGGAGCCTAAAAGTACTCAATTTTTAATGATTTACAGCTTGCTGCCATCTTCTCATCTGCTATCGTTCACCGATGCGGACGTCGCTGGCTCTTGTTGGGTTCTGAATTCTTCATGGCTGCTGGAATGGGCTGCATGGGTCTCTTCTTCTGGTACCAAAAGAACAAGCCGCAAAGCGCTGCCGATTATATGGAATGGGTCCCGATGTTTGCTATGATCCTCTTCGTCCTCGCCTACAGCGTTGGAATGGGTCCTATCAGCTATTTGATGTAAGTACCTTAACCCCCCCCCCCGAGGGGGCCCTTGGTCCCTCTTTTGGGGTACCTTTGGTCCCTCTTTTGGGTACCTTTGGTCCCTCTTTTGCACCTTTGGTCCCTCTTTTGCACCTTTGGTCCCCTTTATCTTTGCCCCCCTCCCCCGGGGTACCTTCGGTACCCCTTCAAGGTCCCGATCAGGGGTTCTAATACCATGGTTTTTTTCTCTTACAGTCTCGGAGAACGCCTACCATTCCCGATCCGTGGCACCGCTTCCAGCATCGTGACCACTGTGAAATGGGCCCTTGGCTTCACCATCGTCTTCCTCTTCGAAGACGTTCTGGTCTGGCTTGGTCGTGACGGCGCCTTCTGGCTCTACGGCGGTCTCTGCATGGTTGGCTTCATCTTTGTCCTGATCTGCGTCCCTGAATACGAAGGGACACTGCTCGAAGAAAGCCGCTTCATCTCGGATGTCGATATCGGAAAGGGGCCGGAAAACGAACCCTTCTCTACGTCTCCTACGAGGACTTACGGTTTACATTGAATGCTTTCCAAGTCAAACTCCCTTGACAAGTCTGCTAGGAAATCTAAGCTCGTTATTAATAGGATCCTTTTACTTTGCTTCGCGTCTGTATTCTTTAATATTTTTGTAATTTCGATAGTTTATCAGTTGGAAATGTCGTCGTGAGCGTCAAGTTATAAGTTGCCTTAGTTTGTAATAAATGCACGATCGCTACCACCGCCGCTAGATGTCGTCCACTCAAGCCTATTGTAAACAAAATAGCCGTAACAGCACTATTATATCAATCAGTATTGTAATCCGAAAATTCTCGGTTTTGTCAATAGGGCTCAAGGGACACGTAGGAGAACTGATCCGAGCGATAATCGACTGAAGTTGCCTCTTGATTCCAAATTCCAACTTCAAGACTATAAACTTCAAGGCTTTTTTATAGTAGGCGGTCGGGCGAGAGAAGCTAATCTCAAACTTTAACGCTTTGATTCCTATTAATGTACAAGCTACTACAATTGTTAAAAATTAGCTTTAGAATTTCCAAAGAGTCCTGAGACGTAGAGAGTAATACTTGAAATGATAATTCGCAAAAATGTTATTCCCTCGCGCGCTATGTATCTTTATACAATTTTGTCAACTTTGTAAATATATTCAAGTTATAGGCTTATAGCTCGAGAAGTCGTCGTATTTCGAGATGGATTTTATTATGATATTGGCGAGTTGTGAATGAATGTTTGATGACTGTTTGATGCACACAATGTTAGAAATATACTGCCGATATTAGATTTTAAGACGAATAGTTGGTACTTTACTAGGTAATGCTGTTTTACTCATTGCGCAAAATGTGGTGTTCAATTAGTTGTAAAAGGCTGCAAAATACGATCAATGCAGTTTTTCCAAATTGTAGTAGGTGTTTACGAATTGGCATTGCTATAAATAAACGTAAATGTTGCTTTAAAAAATAGTGTTTTTCCTGGATAACTTGATTGAAATTATAAGCTGAAGTTGCCATAGATTTCGAATGTAGCGCTACGTTTCTATTGATTTGAAGATTTGTAATATTCGCAACAATTGGAATTCGGAACGTTGAAATATGGAAACCGCTGACAGTAACGGTACTGGAGCAGTTGAAGTTCCAATCTACCCAATCAGGACTTATTCAACAAACATACGATTAGCGAGTTTCGAAGACATTTGCAAGGCTATTGGGAAGCATTGGGTTATTATTTGGTTGGTGCTGACGTCGATATTGGCGATTTTAATGATACTGCTGGGTTTGTTCATCGGTTACTGTTGTTGCCGGAAGCGGTGGAAGAGGCCACAAAAGTATGTTGAAGATGAAGATAATTAAGTCTCCCATCTTTGATAGGGATTCGAGATAATGAAAAACTTGTAATGTTTTAGTTGTGAACGGTTTTGAATGAATTCTAGTTGCCCTCAAACGGTACTTCTGGAAGGCCTTACGAATCACACGAGTTCCGACGGAACAAGCTCGATTGGGTCAAGTGCTAAGAGGAGATCGGTGGGGACTGCAGTTCGAACGGGGAGGTCGAGAGGAGTTGGAGGGCCTGGAGTTGCTTCTGCTCCGATGGCGGCTCATCCAAACTGGAACCCTGCTGCGTACAATAATTTTGGACCGAACGGGATGCCCTGTATACCCATGTGTTGTTATATGGATCCGAACGCTGCGCCAGGGGGCGCTGGTGTGTAGTCCCAAAACGAGAGTAGAAGTATGTATTTTTATCAAGTAGCCTATTTTGTTCATAGGAGGAAAAATAAAGTTTTTCGTGGTAAGCTTAAATAGCAGTTTTGGTTCCTTGAATGCGGTTTGGTTTCCTGTGATGCAGGAAATTGGCGATTAAATTTTGGTTGGAAATTTTGTTAACTAGCCAACCGCATGATGAATTTAGGTTGAGGAACGAACACAAAGCATCAGCAAAGTTTCTGATATTCAGTTCAGTATCCAGTATGTTTTGCAGGACCCGCTGAAGTCGGGCGTTGTACAAAACCATGAAGAAATTCAGTGCTTTCTCTGCATTAATAGTCTTATTAGTGACTCCCAGTGCCTTCATAAACCCGACTGAGGGCTCGACCATTCTCGACCCCTTAAACCTCACGAAATGGATAGCCAATCCAGAGCAAGGCCTAAACGGCTTGGTCGTGGACAAGAACACTGGTATTGTGTACATTGGGGTAAACAAATGGATCCTCCAGTTCAACTCCTCCCTGGAGCTCATGGCTTCTGTGGAAAATCTGCCGCACATCTATGGCGTTCCTGATCCTAAATGCTTGAAGTGCAAGCCGAGTCAGAACCAACTGTTCGTCATAAATCAGGATTTCGACGAGCTTTTAGCTTGCACCGGTCTTCAGGATATAAATTCGTTTCCTTTGCACCGGACCCTTTGTACCGGCTGGAACCTCAGCAATGTCTCAATCTCGAGCCGATCTTCTGCTTCAATTTCTTCCTATGCCATCTACAACCCATTCGCTTTCATCGCACCTGGACCATCGAACGGAACCAATACAACAAACGTAAAAAATCGAATTTTGACAAACTGATGGAGGCTTGGTTTTACTGAGGAAAAACATTATTTTTAGGTTCTGTTCGTGGTGGCTGCAGAACGCTCTGATTTTCCCAACCCTCCATTCGCCGCTCGAAGTCTTGACCCAGACCACAACTTGAAATTAATAGCATCATGGCGTTTCGAAGATAGCGATTTACACCTTGGGATTCCCATTTACGGTTTCAGCTACAAAGGTTTCTCTTACTTTTTGATATCAACTTTCACGAAACACGGCTCAGAATTGATGCGTGTGCATCAAAATCACTCAACCTTGGCTTCTTACGCTCAAATTTCCCTCCATTGTGGTGGTGGAAAGTATACCCACAAGGGCGCAATTACTGCGTATATTCGTCAACCAGGTGCCAAACTCGCCAACCAATTCAGCGTAACTACCGATGATCAGCTGTTATTCGCCCTCTTCTTATCGCAAGCAGGAGACTCCACCGAACTATGCATTTATTCGATGGAGAAAGTCCGCCAGTTGTTTCGCAACAGTGAACAAACAACAAAGACGAATCGGGACAAGAGGGTAAAACATTTTGCGGTAGAACCTTAACCTTGTCCGTTTGAGAGAACTATTATTCTTTTTTGTCAATCAGGACGTGAATGCGTATGTCTCGGGTCCTCGGGATGATTATGATGGGTATGCCTTAGTGGTTCGTTCGGATGGTTATGACAGGGATGAGAGTAATGACGAAGAAGAAAACAATTCGATTCTAATGTCCCAACCTGCATTTTCCCTGAACGAAAGTGCATATAAATTAGCAGCAACAGTAAGCGGGCCTTCAACTATCGTACTCATCGGGACCGAACAAGCTCAAGTGAAAAAGGTTTATAACTATTAAATCTACTTTTGAACACGCCTGATTATATTTTAATCAAATTCCTCCAATTTCAGTTGCTACTCACCTCAGAAACTACTGCAATAGAATTCGACGACCCGATTGAAATAGCTACCGGTGGAGCCGTCGAGGGATTGGCTTTTGATCCAAGTGAACAACATTTATACGTGGCGACTGCAAAAGAGGTGAGTATTGGAGATCGAGATCCATGTGAGGTATTTTTATGTGCAAGCAAGTAAGAATCTGCTGTGAATTCTTCGAACCAGGTGAACAAGATTCTCTTGTCAAACTGCACTAAATGGACCACCCGTCGAGATTGTCTTGAAGCTCGAGATCCATTTTGTGGCTGGTACCAACCGCTGAACAAGTGAGACACGCTTCTCTAGTGTCTAGTAACATTGTTTTTGCAATCGAGTTTTTTCACTTCATATTCAATATTGTCACCTTCATAATTATATTCCTGTATCAGGTGCATCGCTCTGCATGGATATCAACCTGATTTCAACAAACCTATCCGTCACGCTTATGGGGATAAAAAAGACGTGAGTTCAGACTCGGTTGTGCTATTCAAACAACAGAATATAACGCCTTTGATTTTCAGCAAAATGTGACCATTTCCATATACGTGGGACGCCAAATATCATGCTGCCAACTGATAAAACACCGAATTGTTCCCAACATTGAAAATGTTGATGCCACACATGATGCTTGTACGCCATCAGAGAATATGAACGGTACTGTAATCTGTGATTTGAAATCGTTGAGCAACCTGACTCACGAATCGTTTCATCCGGAAGGTGAAGAGAACATTCTCTGTGAATCGAAATGCAGTCATTCTCTAAAATTGAATCTTCAACCCTCAGGCTCACTAAACTTCACCATTCAGCTGACGCTAAAAGGAGACGAATATTTCCCAGATGTGTCGTTAAATAAGCCTGTGGTTCTGTTCAGCTGTTCGTATGTCAGCACTTATGAGAAATGTATCACTTCAGCATTCGGATGCAGGTGGAATCGAGACACACGACAATGCGTTATTGACCCTCCAAGTAAACATTTTAGAATCAAACAAAAGTTGACCGGGACAAAGCGTGTAAGTCTAAAGAATAATACAACATACAACCATCTGTTTTCCAGATCCTCGTCTCAGCGCTGACATGACAATTTTTGAAGAACCTCTGCCACCAAAACTGCACCAACCTTACATCTTGACCTGCAAAATTGAATCAGAAGGATTCGGAAATGTCTGGTGGACCAAAGGCACTTCATACTTGAACACCACTGTTCTTGAACAAGATGGAATCGTCGAGTCCATGCAGTTCAGTCGAGGAAGTACTGACGCTCACTTCCATGACCTGCGGTTCGAAGTCCTGCAAACCAAACATTTTGGCTCATACACTTGCCACTTCAATGAAGGCAACTCAACAATATCAAGAGCCACAGACGTCAGTGTTAATGGTAAGTGTCCAGGTAAAATATTTAATGAAGATTTATTAATATGTTTTTTTGTTATTTAAGATACCTGGATAATTGAAAAATTCTATGCCTTCGCCCAGTCTCCGACATCCGTCAGACTCTCATTGAAGAAACCGTCCTCTGTTCCGGATAATGGATTCTTCCAGGTCGCATTGTTTCAACAGCATGGTCCAGACAATGAAACCCGATTAAAAAATCTAGGCCCAGTTGAAGACACTGCAAACATCCTGGATGGTCTTGAGCCCTTCACAACATACAGTTTAAAGGTATAACTCAGAGAAAATGCTGGCAACTGCACATTAATGTTTTTGTGGTTAACGAAGTTTGCAAATTCAGTTACGAACATGCTCCAGTTACGCCAATGAAACCGTTTGTGGCCAATATACGAACCAGCTCAGCATTAGAACCTTGGAATGGATACCTAGCGTGGCAACGAATGTAACCTGCGAATGGGTCCAGAGTACTTCAGCAATCTTGGTTCGCTGGGAACCACCAATTAAACCGAACGGACGAATTACGAAATACTACGTTGAGTTGCTTGAGTTTTCTTTGCACACCGACTACAAAGAAGTGGAAAACCAAATCGTGCCCGTTAATAACACCAGAGAAATTGAATTCACGAACCTGTCAAGCAACAAAACGTTCGGTGTGAGGTGAGCTTTGTAACTAACAATGCAGGCCGCTCAGTGGTTATTGGCTGATCTGGTTGAGACCCATACCAATCGATAGGTCTTGTCAAGAGGATTCCAAATATGTATATTTTAGACTCTAATGCCTCCCCGCTCAAAAGTTATTCCAGTTTTAGTGGTTTTTCTGGACCTTAACAATGCATGTTAATGCACGGGCAGCAGCGCCGGTGAGCGGGAAGCGGAAACGAAGTGCGCGCCTCCTATGCACTAACATGCATTGTTAAGGTCCAGAAAACCCACTACAACTGGAATAACTTTTGAACGGGGAGGCATTAGAGCCTCAAATATACATATTTGGAATCCCCTTGACAAGACCTATCGATTGGTATGGGTCTCGACCAGATCAGCCAAACTCCACTGAGCGGCCTGCATTGTAAGGATTTATTTCAATGGGGTGTATGATTCAAACTAAATTATAACTGATGTCTGTGAATTTCTTTTCAATATTTCAGGGTACGTGCAATCAACAGAGGTTACTTGGGATACAAAAACGTTGAATTATGTTCCACTCCGGCAGAAATTCCAGATCCCGCGGCTCTGCCTCCGACACTGACCATTCTAACCGTTTTGAAAGTTGTGACTGCTTCCCAAACTGCTGTAGATGGCAGCAGACTCCTCAAATATCATCCCGGCGAACCCGCTTTGTTAAGCTGCGGCGTACCAGAGAACTTCACTTCGATCAAAGTCGTTTTCGAAGTTGAACTCTCAAATGGCTCTTCGACTTCAATCCACGCCCATCAAATACTGGACTCCGATTCTCGGCAAATATTGACTTTTCTCAGCATTTCCTTCGACGGAGGACGTCTTCAATGTCACGCTGAAGCTGAAGATCCTGCAACCGGGACTGTGCACTTTAGCTCCTCCGCAACGGCATTGGAAGTCATCAGCGATTCACCAACAAAGGCTCATTCTTTTAAAAACTTGAATGAGCTCGATCCTACTTTACTGACCTGGTGCAATGATTCTAACGTTTGCTCACGTGGGACTTCGGACCGAGCTCTGGATTCAGCTGAAAACGCGTTCGGTTTCTTTGAAATCCAGATGAATCCACCGAGAATAGAGTTTTACAGTACTGGAAACTTGTCACTGAAGCCGCATGTTGTTCGATTGCCAGAAACGTTTTCCAAGACTAAGTTGAAAATTACGATTGCTCGAGTACGAGCTGACCCTTCAGAGCCGCAGGTCATTTGGACGCATTCCCCAGGCGGCCATCTTTGGCTCACCAACGTTCAAACAGGAGCGTCTGCTGTTTTGAAGAAGCATTTCGGCGTGGTCCAAATGGACGTTGATTGGAACAAGCACGTTGTTTTTGGAGTCTCGGAAAAAGACCGCAAATGCATCGACAAACTGGACCTGAAAAACACATCTTCCGTCACCAGTATTTGTGCCAATGAGGCAATCACGTCCATTGCGGTTGGCCATGGATACATTTACTACGTGACTGGAAGCGGGAAAATTGTCCAACGAAATCGCCAAAATGGCTCCGAATTGGAAGTCTTCAGCGGCTATCCAAATTCAGTTCCCCGAAGTTCGATTGCCCGAAATGACGGTAAGATTTCGTGGGTTCAGCACTTTTTTGACAAGTTTTCTGTCATCTACACAATGCAGCCTCAAGGAGATCAGAAAATAATCACAAGACATGTAGTCATGAAGTTGATCAGAGGAATCCATGAAAAGGCGACAAAAAGAACTTCAGCATGTTCAGATTGCAGTCATTACTGCAAGCCTTTTGGACGACAGCCTTCATGTGGCTGCCAATGGAAACTTGCGGAAACAGGAAACCGTTGCAGCGGTAAATGGATCCACGCCCTAACAAAATCCAGTTTGGTGACCTTTGACATGGCGGATACCACAAAAGTTGCTCAAACTTCATCTTTGAATTCTGCTCATCAAATCAAACTTATTTCGCAAGACGGTTCAGGTCCTGAATTTTGCTTTCTAAACGAAACGAAGGCTGGAATCCATTTTGATTGTTGGAAAGCAACTACTACGGATCTTCCCATTGGCCCAGGAACCGTACTTGAAGTCCTAAAAAATTCATGCTCTGCCGAAATCGACGTTATTTTCAATGACGGAACCTGCATCAAGATTCTCCATGTTGCAAAGAACCAGACGTGGACGTTATTCTGCGGTAAAATCAGCTCAGCGAACGTCGTTGTTGATACCAAATCTTGGATCGTCTTTTGGGAACAAGAAAAAAGCGTTCATTTGGCGGAACTTCCTTCGCTTGTCACCCGAGAATTCGTAAATAAGACAAATTTCGAACTACCAGCTGAGACCGCTGGCAGATTGGCACTTGATTCAGGTTCAAAAACCATGTATTGGATTCACTCTTCCAAAGTTTGGAGCCGAAGTTATGAAGACGATGCAAAATCAGCCCCAAAGCTCCTCTGGAAGGCTGGAACTCCAAAAAAGTTGCAATTCCATGACGGCTTTTTGTACTGGATCGAATCAGATGTCGGTTTTGATGAGATTGTCATCTTTGATATTGAACATGGAAGCAGGCAAACGTTGATTGCAGCTTCAGCTGCTTCCACTCGTTTTGAATCATTCGTTGTTCAATCAGCAGCCAAAACTGGGACTGACTGCTCCAACTGTTCTCGTTTAAACTGCTCACATTTTTGCCTTCCGCCGCTCACAGAATACGCTTCTCCGAAATGCTGGTGTCCAAATGAAAAACCGATTTTGACCTCAAGCGGAAGATGTAAAGAGCCGGTTCTCTACATCGTTCAGGAAAACGCAACGACCGAAACCGATACCTTCGACCTCAGGAAAACTCACGGGAGCCTTCGTCATAAACCTGCGGAAATAACCAAAGAGGCTCCTGCAGGACTCGCGGTTTTTGCCAGCAACCAAAACGTTCAATGTTGGCTCACAGGTCCAAGAAATCAAGTTGAATGCTGGAACTCGAAGTCGAACGTAACCAAACTTCTGGGATTTGCTCATTCTACAAATCCAATTTTGTCTTTGGATTTTGAGAAAAAAATGGTGATTTACAATACCGGAAACGAAACAGGAAAATATGGATCTTTCACCTTGGCGAACGTGACAAACGGAGATAAGCTTGAATTCGAACCGATAAAGGAAGACCAAGGAAGCCCGTTTGCTTTTGATCATCGAAGAAAGTTCGCAGTTTGGTGTACAAAAAGCGAACTGAAATTTCATGAAGTTGGCGGAAGTCACTTGGATTCTCACGAAGTCAACATTGAAACTGATTTCTGCGACAGAGTCGCAAAAAGCTGCACTTCGTTGGCTTTGGATGAAGAAAATGGACGCGCTTATTTCATTCACGGAAATCAAATAAAGCGGATTGATTACTTTCCGAAAAGCTCGAATCCGCTCGTCAGGACGCTGCACGAATTTCGTTATTCGAAAGCCAACAGTTTGAGCTTTGACGGCAAAGGACATTTGTTTTGGACCGGCGGTTTTGAGGATTTTGGCGAATTTGTCGACATGATTAAAATACCGGAAAAGAAAAATGTAGTCGTTTCATCGATACAGGTTTCAAGTCTCACGAAAGGCAACATCATTCAAGTTCAGGCTGAGCGAGAAGCTGCAACAAATCTCACCGAAAAAGCAGCAACGAGGAATGATCCTTGCGGCGATTCGGATTGCGAATTTTTCTGTTTCCCCAAAAATCGGTGGACTTTGAAAGGCCTCAAATGCTACTGTCCCACGAAATTTCATCCAGACGACAGAACAAGTAGTAAATGTGAGCCTCTCTACAAAACGTTGGCTGAGAGCAAAGGAGACGAGACAATCAGTGAAGCTGTTGAGAAGGAAAACGACGATTCATTACTGAAAATCATCATTGGCGCTTGCTCCGGTGCTGTCGTTTTGGGCTTGGTAGTTTTTGGTTTGATTATCAGAAAGCGGCGCGGGAATCGAGTAGAAGACTACAAAAAAGCCTTGACGCTTTTCCTCGACGGCGATCAAGACTCCGCAAACATGATTGACAACCCGGCAGAACGTTCGTATTACGTTCCATTTTCAAAAGTTATTCCACCGGAAGACATCAACTTGAATGACGCCAAGCAACTCGGAAGCGGCCAATTTGGCGCCGTTTTCCTCGCCAAATACAAAGAAGAATCCGTCGCAATCAAAGTCGTCAAACACGGAAGCGACAAAGAACAAATGAAGGAATTTCTCAAGGAAATCAAAATCATG
>JAQGBJ010001641.1:0-21447 GCA_034698345.1 Sphaeridia pumilis
CTTCGGGCGCCGTACCAGTTCATGGAAATGGTCGCGACGGCCTACGACGTGAATCCGTGGCATTTGCCCAGAGAAAAACTGCAGCGGCCGATGAATGCCGCCTTTACTGGACCCATTCAGCTGGATTACATCAAGTCGATCAAAAATGCTCATGACGTGACCTTCACGGCGGTGATTCAAGCGGCGATTGCCGGAGGAATTCGGAATCTGATGATCGAAAAAGGTCTTCCGGTTCCTGCTGAAATGCATTCCGCGGTTGCTGTCCCGATGCCCGGGCATCCGCCCAAACTTCGAAATCATTTGTGAGTACAGCTTTAGTTTGATTCGGAAGAATTGTGCGGGCCATTGCAATTTTCTTTTGTTTTTTCAGCATCTTCTCCTTCATCGAACTTCCAATTGGCGTTGCAGATCCTCTGAAACGGCTAAAAAAGATGGACAAGTCTTACATGAATCTTAAAAGAAGTTCCGCGCCTTTTTCCACCTTCCTCAAAGTGCCATTAATCGGCTTGATGCCAACGGTGTTCATGTGGCCATTTAGTACTAATTATTTATCGACTTGCTTAATATCAAACTTCCCGGGAACTCCGACCGTTCCCAACTTCAAAGGGACGAATGTACTAGACATGATGTTTAATGCTGGAATCGGAGATGGCACTTCCAGTAAGTTCAAAGCATAGAATCTGAGATCGCATATGCGTATTTTCGTTGGAATTGTATAGCTTTAACAGAACTGAATGTATGTCTTACAGCTCTTGGATTCTGCCTCATCAGCTACGTTGACCACATCCGCTTGATTTCTCAGGCTGACCCTGGAATCCTGCCTTCTGACGAGGACCTTCAGAACCTCAACCGCAAAATTCTACAGGAGTTGGAAACGTTCAAGAACCTCGGATACGCTTAGTAGTGTCTGACAAAAGCCATTTTAAGTTTGAATTGTTCCTTGTAAGATATCACAACTATTTGGAATTTCTTCGGCAGGTCATGAAAAGTGATAAGGCTGAAAGTGTAGCATGTGAAATTAATTTGAAACAGGGCTGCCAAAGAAAGCTTTCCTTCTTCCTGCCACTATCCAGCTCAAAATCCAACGGAATCGCCGTTTTGAACGCTTGACCGCCCAACCGTTCCCTGTGGATCCTCAAGTATGAAAATAATGAATGAAGAATCCTCACACGTGTTGCTTGTTTGTGCTTGACCCTTTCACCTTAACGATTCTTACAGATTGCCGCCAAGTATAGCAGGTCACTTGAAGGAAATCAAGTTTCATCCATTGAGCACGTGCCTTATTTGGACTTTGGACATCGCCGTTTTTGCACTTGACTGGCTTTTTACGGTCATGTTTTTTCAGTCAAGCTTTCTGGGTCAGCTTTTTGTATTACAAGGGCAAACAAGATGCTCGCGTGTATGTTTTTTACGTCGCTAAATGCTTCATCTAAGGAAAGTTTATTTGCTTTGCGGAGTTAAAAGGACGCGATATCCGGGAAACTTCAAGTTGGGCAAATCTGGTCCATTAGTCAAGGCGGAGGCAGGTTTGTTCATCAACGGCTTTGATCTCACAGAAAATAAAATCAGTTGAATTAAAAAACATTTGCTAACATTGTCGGCTCCGTTGATCATTTATCATGGATCAATGTTTGATTGATCCCGAGAGTCCCGAGATAATCAACGTTTAACCAAGGGACCATTGAAATAGCCATAGAGTGAGCGCGCGCGTGTTTCAAACGGGTGCATCAATTTTATGGGTTTGGCTCATCATTTTACCTTTTGACGTGTGTTTGCATTTAATTCTTGTATACGCATACCTGGCTCGATGGGGGGTCATCACCAGTATCCGACTATTGTTTTCTTCTTCGAAAAATGCACTTTGACCGATTCGGAGATGTGTCCAAGTTGATTTACTTGGGCATGTCATCGCCAGGATCGGCTGGAGAAGATTTGACGTCGTCCCCAGTGAATTCGGGTAAGAGAAAAAGACCAAAACAAGACGGAAATATTAACAGCCGTTTGTTTCTGTCAGTAACTTGATTTCCGACACCTGTTTAACATTACATTTATCTTGGAGTGTTTATTAAATTGCTTTCAGTCTGTCTGTTTGACAGACAGTCAAGACACATGAGAAGATTGAATGATGAAGCGGGAACTCGGATCTTCTGTCTGTGTTTGCAGAAGTGAGAAAATCCCGGGTTTTTGGCAAGGTGCCAAAAAGCGTTTTTTGCATTATAATTCACGTAGTGAGCTTTAATACCGGGTGTGCAGGAAATGGGAATAGACAGGAGAGCAATTTGTTGGATGTGGAAAAAATATGTGACGATTTTATAAATAGATACGTTATTGCATTTCAGAAACGAGGGAGCTAACGCCAGCAGCTGAACGGGAATCCGGGACGTTGAACTACTACAAAGTACAAGATCCGATTCTTCAACTTTCAGAGGAACCACAACATCAACAGCTATCCACTTCATCAGAGTCGATAAGTGATCGATTGCGGAAACAGCTACCGATTCAGAATGGTGTAGCTAAAGCAGAAAGTGAGGAGAATTTCGGTCAGAACGGTAGTGATTGTGGCAATAATATCGATGAGCTTATTTGTGCAATAGCTGAATACGACAAGGTGAGTTACTAAGGAGGATGGATTATATTCTGAAATCTTTGAGAGTGGTGGACAAAATTTTATTGTTGATTGTGACATTTTTAGAAGGAAGACGAAATGAAGGACCTTGACAGGCTGGTGCAAGATCTCTTGCAAGAAGCTTCGCAGATTCCTGATATTCCATACCACGCGCGTGAAGATGGGCTGCCCTTTAGATACTGTGCTCAGGACGATATCGTGAAACACCGGAGCAAACTTGGAGGTCATGGTCATCAGCGAAACTATTCTGTGGAAGATCAGGAGCCGGAAGAACCAAGTTTTACTGGTGTTCCAACATACGCTACTGTTTCGAAACGACCGGATCCACCAGTCAGTAGTAAAACCGAGTCTTCCATCAATTACTTGCCACGGAACTGGGATCGTCCGAAGGAGGGAAATGGTGGTGGTGGTGGTGGTCCATGGTCAGGAGGGCCCTACAATAACAGTAGTGCTTCCAATAGCCCCTTGCGGTCAAATAATTTGGCTGGCAATACCAATACCTTGTACAATTACGAACAACACGTCCCAAAGTCTCCCACAAGAGATACCCGACCGTTCGAACCTGAACCCACCAATAGAGCTGCCGTTGAATCTAGATTTGAAAGCAAGCCTAGAGAGTATCGAGTTCCTATTACAGTGCAGCAATCAAGCGGAAGTGGTGAACGTAGTGCTGAAATCCCTATACCAATACACAGGGAAGTGACTTCGTCTGGAGGAGAACCAGAATGGCCGGAGTTACAAGATATGAGGAAACAACAAAGGGATTTGGAGTCAGAATTCAAAAAGTTCGATGAAGCCGTTGAGTCTACAACTACAAGAAGCAAGGAACGAGCGCCAGTCAAGTATTCTCGGTCTCATAGTGCAGATAGTTTCGGAGGTGGAGAGTCTGAAGATTGGCTTGCTAAGCAG
Organism: Sphaeridia pumilis; assembly: GCA_034698345.1. Taxonomy (NCBI): domain Eukaryota; kingdom Metazoa; phylum Arthropoda; class Collembola; order Symphypleona; family Sminthurididae; genus Sphaeridia; species Sphaeridia pumilis. Next base: position 3,536 of record JAQGBJ010001641.1, read on the forward strand.
ATGGCCAAGTTGGAGTTGAAGCGGTCTGGGTCGATTAGGTATGGAATTTACCTATACACTATTAGTCCAGATACATATCGATTCTTTGGCTGAGAAATGTTCAATTGTAAATCTTGTTCAGACGACCGAACCCAATGACAGGAAACAGAGGAGACGGTACTACTCCAGCTTGGCTTGCGGAACTAAGGCAGCGCAACAAGGCCAAGAAATCCACCGAATGTATTACTCTAGTTGACAGTCCTACAGAAATCAGAATACAGCTTCAACCGGAACCAGCTTCGCCTGCACCGAAATTACAACCCGTGGAATATCAGATCCCAATCATCCGTCAATCTTCCGAGCAGCATCAGCAGCAAGCGATTCCGGTGGTTGAGCGGAACGAGTCGTTGAAGTTGCAGCAAAAAGCTGATGAAGAATTCCCAGCAGCGCTCACGAACAAGCTGGTATCGGATAACGTCGATTCCCCGACTCCCCGTTTTCCTTCTTGCCCACCCACGCCTTACATGAATCGATCAGCCATACGAAAGGCTGACAGCTTTTCGCAAAGAAATCCAACTGGTGCTATAGGAGGTGAACGCATTGCGAGATTCCAGTAAGTCAATCCGTCATAGTTGATGCATGTCTAATGTTTTTAAAAGAGTAATATATTTCTATTCTATTTCCCCTGTTCAAGTCGCCCTTGGTCCGTAAGAAGGTTTTCTCTGATAAGATAAATTGCGTCTGTTTGACAACCCGCGACTGAACAACTAGAAAGCATTAGGCATCTTTCCCGTATATATTCCTAGAATCTGCGTGTGACGAATTATTACAAGTTTTACACTGCGAGTAGATAAGCGGAATAGCGGAAAAAGCGTATCTAACTGATTGTTTTGGTTCATTGCTTACAGCTCTTTCCGTAAACGACACGGTAGCACAGACGACGACTCGGAAGGTGATGAAGATATATCGCGAACAACCATGTCTAGACGCCCTGAGGACGACGGAATTGGCATGAAATTCACCTTGGACAATACTGCAAACTGGTACAAACCTTCGGCCACCCGAGAAGAAACTATCAGTGCCTTAACGAATCGTGAACCCGGTACTTTCCTTATACGTAATTCAAACTCCTTTCCTGGAGCCTTTGGCTTAGCTATCAAAGTGGATGCCCAGAATATTCGCCATTTCTTAATCGAGCCAACTAGAGCTGGTGTTCGTCTTCGCGGCTCTGACGTTGAGCCAGTATTTGGTTAGTAACTCCTTGATTAGGTCTGAACTTTTTCAAGCATATCCAATTCTGTATTGAATGTGTATTCATTTCAGGTTCCCTTAGTGCCTTGGTATACGCCCACACAATCGAACCACTAGCACTGCCCATCAAACTCAAGCTTCCACCCGAAGATAATTTGATACCTACAACCTGGAGTCAAAGTACAACCAGTACTTTATTGAAACAAGGGGCAGCATGCCAGCTACTATTTTTTGGAGAACATAACGTCGAATCGCTCGCTGGAGCAGAAGCGATCCAACGATCAGTGACCAAACTCTATATGGCTCGTCCCACTAAAATCAATCTCCGTTTGAGCAACGGAGGTCTCGTCTTGACAGATTTAGCTCGAGAGAGGTAATAAACTGAACTAGGATCTCTCGGCTGGTTATGATAGTCTCAAAAACCGAATTGTTTTGTAATGATAACATTTCAAAATTTTCTTTAACAGATTCTTCAGGCAGCACTATCACTTATCAACTATCCTTCACGCTGGTATTGATCCTTCAGCTCGAACAATAACAATTGAAGCAGGCAATCATCTACGCAAGTTTTTCGGTATAGTCGTAACAAAAGGAACCCATAATTGTGTTCTAGTTCTAAGTGAATTTGAGGAAGGTCAGCCTGCCGTGGCAATCGTATCCTTCATAATGCGGGTCCTTCAATGGAGATCATTGTGAATTCTTCCTGCCAAACGTTGTTAAATTAAGGGAACTAACATGTAACAATCACCAAATAGACTCTACCACAGGCTGTTATGCTAAGTTTGAAAAAACTTATTTAATCCTTGCTTTAAGAAATACTACATATTTTTAACTACTAGTTGCACATTCATGATGTAATTATGTAGATAGAACCGAAAGGTATACAGCGTTACAGTGTAGCTGTTTAGTCTATAAGGCAAAGATGTATCACTGACAAAAGTTAATAAAATTCGCTTAATGCTATAAAATCAAGTACATACACTGATCGACTGATAGCAATACTTTCTCATTGTAAACTATGACTGCTGTCCTAGAATATCGTTGACAGTCTCATTCTGCCGAGTTAATTTAGCAGCTTCTCTCCTACACCTAGCTTCAATAAGTCTTTGTGTCAGACCATTAATGTTGGCCATTTCCTGTGACACCTTCAGGATTTCGCTCTCCAGGTACTTCCTTTTCCTTTCTGTTGAAGAATGAAGAACCAAAACAGTAAACAAACTTGGACGTGGTAGAAATTTCGGAGCATTGACGCCTTGACAAAATGAATACATACCAGCTCTAGAATCGTTGTTCTCCAGACTAGCAAGTTCAATGGCTAGAAGATTTCCGCGCTCTTCCAACATTTGCCTGGTTTCGGTCAGCATTTCAAGAGAAATTTCTTCTTGTTCACCGGCAGACTTGTCTAAACTTCTTCTGCGATTCAGAAATTTGTACAGCAAAAATAGAGTGGCACCTGCTACTGCAACAGTAGCAATTACTTTACGTGGCGTTGTGGCGTCTGCCATTTTTCAATATTAATCATAATTGACTTGACCACATCCCAAAATGACTCGACTGAATGGAAACAAAGATTTTCAGCTGTTTGGATTGAATCTGAGTGAGATCGTCCGGTTTAAGAAATATTCAAACATGATGCGAGAACCATTGAGATAGAATAATTACTCTATGGCGGGTTATGAATCATACACGTTTTTATTAATAAGTTTTCGAATTTCATAAATAACATTATCAGGAAAGCCATGTTCAGTAAGTTACAGAAATACGAGCAAAAATAGGCAAGTTTGCACTGAACATGAGTAATTTTTCTTGAAGTCTTAAAATATTCCAGTCTGGCTGTATCCGTTATACAAAGTCGTCTTTTACACAAAATGCATGGGGAACTTCTCGGTGATCAGCTCTCTTGTCCCCCCATTCAGATGGTCGTTGATAGCCTGGATATTTCCGTACATACTTTCGCTGGAATAGAACAAAAGGTAGCTTAGAAAAAAAATCAACAATACCCCGTAACTCATCGCAGTGTCATTTACCAGACTCCTTTGGCCAAGACTTCAGCCCGTTTCGCAGCCCAATGTGCATAGTAAGTTGGAGCAGGAATCTTGACTGATCTGTTGCATCTTACAAACATATAGCAGAGGAAGTACGACATAATTTGCAGCTCTTCCATCGAAAAATCCCAATCGTCCCACAGAACGTGGTACCGAGTTGGACGACTTGTACCCTACGAATGATCCCAAAATTTAGCACATGACGTCAAAGAGCAACGGATGGGAAGTTATTTGGGATAAAGTTAATGCTTACCAACAATCCTTTGTGAGATAGTAAATAGAAGTCAGTCTCGGTCGGGTGAACAATGTCAACGTCAATCACGGTTCCAGGTGGAGCATTATCGTACTATATACAACAAGGAAAAATAACATGAGAAATTAAATTAAGCTGCAACAAAGGCCTTTCCGTTTCTTACCGAATTCCCTGACTTGCAGAAAAAGCGGGTCTTGTGGCGCTTCTGCACTGTGACAAATGTGATGGCAGGTTTGTAGTCCGGATGCAAGGCGGTGCATGCTGCTCTCATGGCTTTCATTTCCGTTCTAAGAACCTAACTCAGAAAATTTTACTTCAGTGATTCTACTCAACATCAACTCATCAAAAGAAATTGATTTCTGCCAACTTACTTCCTGAAACTGTCCTTCTCCAACCCCGTCCCGGTAATACACGATTCTGCATGGCTTTACTTGCCTCGTGCGTTTATGAAACTCCATCAAAAACTTCTTCACGATGACATCGAGACCGTAAATCACTTCGGCTGCACCTTTGTTTGCCTTTTCTTGTGCTTGAATATGCATCATGTAGGGCATTCCCGTCCTGTCGATACTGGCAGTGATGGCAGCGAAGCTAGGGGGCCCAACTTCCATTTCCTTTCCTTTCACCATCTAAAACACAGTTAAATTGCGTACTGTTTCTCATGTGAACAACAAACCAAAGGTTAAAAGATACTCGTACCTGAATTCGGCTGCTGCCAGGCGGAGGATGGGTTACATCAGCTCCAATGATCATGGTTGGATAGTCAAATATCTTGAAACACTCTTTGAAGTTGGGCGGCGGCAGAATTACATGATTGACTTTAGTGAGTTTGCTGTTGATTTTCAACCACAAGTTGCCACAGATTGAATCTAGTCGCTTCGGGTTGGTCATATTGGCTCCAACAATACATTGAGTCAGTACTCCAGCCTTCAACTCAGCTGCCTGTTTGACATGATTGTAGAGCAATGATCCTTTCTTGGGTAGAATTACGAGGATGAATGATTCTTGGAGATCTTTCTCGCCAACATGCTTTCTGAACTCTTCGAAAATTCTGACAAGTTTCTGGAAGTTTTCGTCTCTGTTGTTTTCGTTCAATGACGCTTCCTGGTAAAACTCAGGTTCAGCTACCAGGTTGATTCCTCTCATTCCTCCCTTTCGGGACATTTGTGCAGCAAAACCACTAAAAAAGAAGTAGATTACTCATTACTGAACGGTAATCAGTTAAGAATGTTAGCTTTCAATATTCGATTATACTTACTATGCATCATTTTCACTAACAGCTCGGTAAGCTCCTGCTGTAAGATTCAGTATTCCCCATTTTTTAACACTACAATTCCGGAAAAATTCGAATTCCGACTGCCAGATGTCCCATTCGCCTCTGTCGGGTATTATGGTTGCCTTCGTGCCATCGTTACTCTGAAGTGCAAATTACATTTTCAGCCTCCACAGTCCACAGTCCATAATTTCTAGCATGAAAACGGCGATACTACTTACCCCTCGCTTTCCACCGTAGCAGATTTCAGGCGGTGTCAAGATTTTGGTTTTAATCTGATGCATCTGGCCCCCATTAGCCATACTCATGCCATAAGATGTAAGCATCGAGTTACCGTTGAGACCGAGGTCTCTCACAGCGTTCTGGATAGCAGGCTGTAGTAGCGGAGGTTCAAGTCTAGCTTTTTCGGCAATCGCTGTCACTTGATTTTCGTCTAGCTTCCTGTTATAGCTTTGTCCGTCCTTCATGGTGCAAATCTAGAAAAAAGTACGTTAGATACGCATTCCTAATCCTTAATACGAAGTTTACTACTTCGATCTATCTGAATTTTTCACATACCTCAGCCGGTACTTTAGGAGAATTATTCCCTTTGAGTTCTAAACATGGTCCTTTTGGATATTTTAGATCAGTGTTGTATGTTCGACGGAAGTACTCGTAAACTGAAATCTGTTTTCCTTCGTGGGAGAACTTTACGTCTGATACCGATTGACGCACCACCTGCATGACGACTTTACTGAATTTTCGTGATTGTGATGGGCTATAGATGATCTTGCAGGCTGCAGGATACAAAAGTTCGCTCCCATTAATTTGATATTAATCTTACTTGCTTTAAATACTTATTGTGAACTCAAAAAGCTGACACTTACTCTTTAGGTACTCGTTAGCTTTCGCGAAATGAGCAGGTTTCCAAGTACTAACGTCGTTTGGGTTGGGGGGATAACGTTCACCACTGAACAGATCCGCAAGCACATTAGTGACAGGTCCATTCAAGTATGCAGCTAAGTTGGCCACTGCAAAAATATGAAGTTTGATTAGACCTTGAGTCAAAGAACTTTAAAACAGCAGCGATGCAAAACTTACTCTCAATATTAATAAACTTCTTCCATCCATTCGCCAACGGCAGCATGATGTCATAACCTTGGTATGAACATACACCACCTCCCAAAGGATGAGCTGGCTGAGTGAAGTCAATGAGGTAAGATCTCTTCATCGGTGTGTATGCGTTCATTTTGACACATCGAATCAAAGTACTGTAGACCCTTTCCAGGTTAACCAATTCTCCAGAAACCACTTTTCCTCTCATATTGTTGATGTCAAATTGAAGATTGGCAGTATTGATGTTTTCGGTAGGCCCAGTAATTTTGATCAGGAAAGTATCGTCCTCACCCACAATCTGACTGCCATTAACTTCGAATTCCAAGGACTCGCCTTTGTCTTGAAGTTGTTTGATGGTGTAGATACTGGCAGAGTAGTCAGTGATGATACCGAACTCTTGGCCAAATCTCTTTTGCATGTCGGGTATGACTGACTTCAAGATACGCTTTCGCAGGTCTGTGGGTAACATTCGGACAGGGCCGCCGGCACCTCCGTTATCACCACCACCCCTCGGTGGAAGTTTGCCTTTCTTGGGGTCAGGCTTGCTTCCAGATCCACCAGCGTCTTTCTTAACCCTCTTCCTTTCAATGTCAACTCGGTATGCATAAATCATCTTCGGGAATTTGATGTTTACCGGAAAGTGGTTCAGAACGATGTCAATTTGTTGGTTGCCAGTTGCGATGGCTCTATTTTCCGGTTTTCGGACAGGCAAGTCAATCGGTTGCTCCTGGTCAGGATCAAAAGGCTTCCAAACTGCTCTTCCAAGTGGCGGATATTCCGGTCTGACCTCATTCTGACATTTCGGGTTCCGTTGTTCGAAAGTGACACGGGTCACGCTTCTGCCGCCACCACGACCACCTCCGCCCCTACTTCCTCTATCGAATCCACCCCCACGTCCTCCTCTATCGAACCCTCCTCCTCGACCTCCGCCCCGTCCTCCATCATAACCTCCTCCCCGTCCTCCATCGTAACCTCCGCGACCACCTCCACCGCCTTGTCCACCCCGACCACGGTCATTCAGGTTCATGTTGTGCATTTGTCGCGGTAAGCTGAAAAAGTTAACGAACATATATATCATCATCTCAACCATCTATTTTTCTGATAATGCCCACATATGGCTAACTCGAAACTTACTCATCTCGACCCCTGCCACCACCACCTCCAGGAGGTCCTCCTCGACCTCGGCCGCCATCTCCTCTTCCTCCACCACGCCCTCCTCCACCTCTGTTACCTGGAATTTGAACAAACAAACATAAGAAATTGAGTTTCAATTAAAGGCTCGGCTCAATCAACTCCCTTCGATATACGTATTTGCTGTAAATACTTTCAAACTAACTTACCCCCACTTGACATTACTGATATTCGATCGTATTCAGCTCAATTCAACCTTTGAACTCTTAAAGATTGTTTTGCGTCGTCACGATAACTCACTTTTAGTCTCTCTCGAACACTAGACACTAGTGTAAATATTTGTGTACTTTGCTTTGTTCAGCTCGCACTGTCGATAATAGACGTTCACTCGTCGGAATCCACGACACGAATGACAATTCACCTGAAGAAATGCTTTGTTTATACGTAATAGAAAGGAACCGCCATTTTGTTCTACCGGCCAAAACCGTTTTGAAATCGTTACCCTTTTCGACAGCCGCTTCAATGCAAAAATCAGCTGAAAGTCCTGTCAATGTTTATGCACACACAATGCGTTTGAATGCTGCGACGAGTCCCGTGGATATGGTAAATTCAAGAGAACGATAGGCCAATGAAAACAAACGACAGGAAGGAACAATTTGAAGCTTCGCGCGCACCATTGTTTGCCATCCCAAGTATATCTACGCCCCTTGAAGTTGTCCCACGCGGAAGTCAAGTGCGTAATCTCTCAGTGAGCCCCCGTTTCAACCTTGTTTATTCAAGAATACATATTTTTGCGATTTTGTCAATGAAAACAATCTGTTTGAATCCAAGATTTCCCCTTTCCTAGTTCTGCTTTCATCAATTGACCTGAATTAGGAGAGGAAATTCAGAAGTTCAAGTACAACAACACTGCTTGCAAGACTCAACCGGCGTCAGTTCTAGGAAATCTAAATCTTATTTACTGCGTGTCAATTGTTAATCGTTCGTTTACAAACCTGAAGGAGTGTTCAATTGTTATCAGATAGGTGTTAAAAACATCAAAGTTACTATTGATCAAGCTGATCCATATATACATATATATATATCGGCCGCCGGTCTTCCGCTTCAGAATCAGTAAGTACAGTATGTATTATTATGCAGTAAGGACATGATTCCGTCTAGTCATTAATCAGTTTTGTAGGGATGCACCTCCTAATCTCTTTCTCCCATTTTCGGTAGACCCCTATTGTACCTACTGGAATCCGACCACTTGAGCCTACTGATTCCCTAAAGGTCAAAGTAAATATCGAACGTGTGCCAGCACCGGTTCCTGGAAGTCTGAATAAACCCAATAAGAACAATGTAACTTAATCATACGTCCATGGATGGACCCAAGAACCATCAGCTTCATCTGGACCAAGCTTTGAAGTGACCAAGCTCCCTGTCACCAAGTTCCGATCGTCGTAATGCACCGATCGGTACCCGGCAAACTGGAATGCGTGCTGTACAACCCGAACGGGGAAGAAATGCTCCTTCAAGGACAACCTCTATCGACTTCACCAAAGACCAACTGTAATATCTACATGGACCGGTTAATTGACATTTGTGCTAGAACCGAACCCATCATCCATAATGTCAAAGAACATAAGAAGCCTGCAACAATTAGCAGCAACAACAACAATCAAATTTCACAAGGTTCTTCAGAACCGTCGGTAAGCTTCCAGCTTGTTTGGTAACTTTTTACATGAATTTTACGTTGTTGTTGTCATGTGCATGGCTTTGGATGCACGGGAAAATCTTGTTATTGTTTTGCTGTGCATGGAGAGTAGAGTACGTACCTGGGTGGCAGTGGTGCTCTCTTGCTCTCCCGCTCTCTCAATTCCTCACTGAATTTCCTCACATGTTGATTCATCATCTCTTTGAACCTCTTTTCCTAATGCTTTTAAACGGGATTGTGGGAAGGCGGTTGAGTAAGGCGCGAAATGTTCTCAAGGGAGGTAACGCATCTTGTGTGTTCTCTGAATTCCTCTCCCTCTAAAACACACGTAATCTTATGGAGATGAGAAGGAGAAGAGCGTTCGTTCCTTCCTGTTCGTTGTGTTGGAAGCTAGGCTTTTAGCGTGTTGTGTTGTGTGCATCTAGTAGCGTCTTCTGCTTTTCTAGTGCTTTTAAACTGATTCTCACGCGACGGCAACAACAACAAGCTGTTGATTTCTGTTTGTTTTTGTGGCCAGTTAAAAATTAATTGTTGGTGGATTTGATTCAATTGAGATTCAAAGATTTGTGTTATATTTATTCCTGTCCGTTGTGTTTTGATCAAGAAAAAAGAAGAGAAGGACGAGATGAAACCCGAAGAAGCAAATTCCCGCACGGTTAGCATTACCGTGGACGCCCAGGCGCGGGCTCTCAAGAGTTTGTCCGATATTAAAGAGTTTGAAGTTGGAACAGCAGATTGGGACTGGAATACCGTGTTTGGATTCGTTGTAAGTTGAAGGGTTGGATTTTAATTAGGATTCTTGGGTTTTATTATGGGAAATTGATGAGGGAGTAATGTGGAATGATATGGGAGGAAAAGGCGGGCAAAATTGGAGAGAGCGTGGGGTGGTGTAAATAGTGGTGTAAATTGCATGCATGGCCTGTTGGAATTGAATGGTGAACTGCTGTGTTATAACATTTACTTGGGATTCAAAGAGTTAATTTTAATTCATGCATGTCTTAGAGAGAAGCTGATAAGTTGATTAATAACTTCAATTAAATGTGTTTGTAGAGACCTGCGAGGATCAACTGGAAGCTGTATAAAGTTGAAGGACCGAATGGACAGGAAGTGAACCCGAGTGATAAGGTAAGAGGCTTGCAAAAGTTAACGTGGACTTGTGAATATATTTGTCGGCGAGTCAAAAATTAAATGTTTTTGGTTTTTGTAGATCTTTCAAACCATTGATAGGATGGAACCGGCTGCTAAGCATTTCAAGGTGGTTTTGCAGAGCAGGAAGCCTGCAAGGAAAACATCGACTGAGAAGAAAGAAAAGGCTGCTGCTGGTGGTGTGAAGGAAAAGAAGGGAGCTGCGATAAAGGTACCAAAAGGAAGGCAGCCACCGGGAACACCGAAATCACCCAAAGGAAAGCCGAACGGCAAACTTGGCGACAAAGACGTTAAGGAGAAAGCCAAGTCTCCTGGAGGAAGAAAGAAGAGCGATGTAGGGCTCAAGAGTCCGAAACCGAATGGCGAAGTGGCAGACGCAGGAACACCGAAGCAGAAGGGCAAGACTCCCAAGGCCAAGGATCAAAAGTCTACACCTACAAGAGACGCTGGAGGAAATGCTGCTGGGGACAAGGGAACGATGGTACTGGGCATGCCAAAGGAGAAGGTGCCCTCAGTGGGGCTTGTGTTTGATGCGCCCAAGAATCCTCCTGCTGGAGCACCTGTTGCTGAAAGTGGGCCTGCTGGAAAACAGCCAAAGAAGCGAGCAGCGGGAACTGATGCTGCTGCTGACCCCAACGCACCTCCGGCGAAGAAGGCAGCAAAGAACAAGAAGAAAGACGGGGACGCTGCTGTTGCTGAGGTCAAGCCAGAGATTGGAGAGAAGAAGAAGGGTGGCAAGAAACCACTAGTTGGGGAAACGCAACAAGCCAAGCCGGGTGCAGTGGTGGTAAGTTTTCTATTGAATAGTCCCTGCTGACGCTATACAAGAACGGTTGTGTTACGAGTTTTCTGTTTTTGCAGGGTCCTGTCCTTCCAATGCCAAAAATTGCTCCCGGAACTTCAGCAGCAATGGCAGAACGCATCGCCAGACTAAACGAAGACCCTAACGCTCCCATCACGATTCAGCGTCCACCACCGATTGTTCCAGCCAAGTCTCCAACGGAGAAAAAGAAAGTTTCCAAAGCCGCCAGTGGAGGCAACGTACAGGCCGTGACGAATCGGTTCAACAAGTTTGTTGATCCTTCAGTGGTCAGTTTTTTCTAGCTTTCATCCCACATTATAGTTTTAATTTTATTACTTTGGATCAATGAAATTCTAACAACTGTTTTGGTTATCACAGGCTTCTGACATAATCGCCGAATGCAAAAAGATCAAGGAACATCCGGAAACGCGCAACTTTATGCGACAGCGAGCTGCATACATCTACAACATGGTCATGCACGTCTTTCTAAACGAGTGAAAAGCTAGCATATTCCGTCTGTTAGTATCTTTGTTTGTAGTAGTAACTTTGTTTATTTCTTGAAAAGAGATTTTACTGTTTTACGTGTAGGACTAGGCTATAGCCATGCTATAGCTTTTTTGTGGTTGTATAATAGGCTTTTAGAAACTAGAAGGATATTTCTTCATTGTGGAAACAATGATTCACTTCTTAATCAGCTTCTATACATATATGATACGTAAGAGCTATGATGTTATATTCATGAGAATCTGAGAGACCAAACTTTTGTGCTACGGAACCAATGTTCAAATCATCTTGATGTTAAAGTAGAATTTAGATTAGGCACACAAAGAGTTTATGTAATCTACAGATCAAAGCATCTTTCTAGCTTCAAAGAGTTGTGTATAGCACTCAAGTGCGTTAAAAAATTGTTACTTTAGTAAAAAGTATCTACTTTTAGGTAAATCGTAACCTTTTCTTCTGTAGATACAAGTTCTCCTCGATGCCCTTTCATCTGATTGAGCCATTTAAAGCAGCAGATGTCCGAATTTTTACCTGACATTCAGCCCTATTCTTCATCGTGAATATACTGTATATATAAAAAGCCATAAATTATTTCCCAGCTGCTAGGGACAGATCTCCCATTCAAAGTGTAAGATCAAGCATATGCAATATCCCAAAGATCTTTTTGAATGCCCGGCCGGGATATCCGCCAATATGCACGCACTGTGCGTACATGTACAAACTCGAGATTGAGATGCGTGCCTATACGGCGTATGGTGAATACATACGGTAGAATGTCCAATGTTTATATTGCATCAAAGTGAACTCTTCTTCGTCCCGTTCTTCCTGTTCCCAAGCAGAAGGAAACAACAGTCTTCGAGTTGGAGCTCGTTTTCTTGGGAAACATATTCAAGAAACTGGTATTTAATGTAGGTTTTAACGTTGACAGAGTTTTGATAAACTCGTTTAAATTAATGATTGCAAGTAATTTTAATACTGTTGTAGAGTTTTCAACAAACTGACGAACGAACCTCAAGTTTCCTCGAAACGGAAATCAAGTTTGTTTTGTGCAAAATCTCTGTTTTTGAAGTTAGATTTTGTGTTTCTCTTGAACTTGTTTATTGCATCGAAACGGGTTTGACAGATTGTGTTCTATGCTGGGCATATCTCTCAGGCGTGTGCGAATCGCCAATGTTCAGTGTTTCAAAGTGAGAATCAACAGAGCTGAAAGAGAGAAACATTCAAGAGTTGGAACAAACCATTTGCGAAAAAGGTGGGAAACAAATTCGCAATGTTTATAATGAAGAAGAACATGGCTCACCTGTTCTGAATCTTCTGGATCTCTCACTTCACAAATAATGTCACGAGTATGTTTGGACAATTGTCCTGAGTTTCCCGCTAATTTTACTGACTGTGAAGGAAAACTAAAACTATTCAGAAATTATGTTTTTGATTCCAGGAGACTGATGAGATTGAGGACTAACAAGTTCTTTAGCTTTGAGGTACGGAAGGAAGGTTCCTTGCTAACACAACTTAAAGTTTAAAATAGAATAGATAATTAGTATTGGGTGGAAATGAAAGTTCTTAATTGTTGTTTGTTTGCGTTTCAGGAATCTTCTGAAATAACAATAGGAGTTTGATTGCTGTCGACGGGTCAGTCTGGCATACTGAAAGTGCTGGTCATCATTAAAGCGGCAGGTTTATCAGTGTGACTGGAGAAACATTGGGATAACCATGCGACGAAGGAAATTTTAAAAGTTGACAAAGTTTTTGAACTATTTTGGTTGGTTGAAATCTTCAAGTTTGGACGGATATCGAAACATGTTAGGAAGAAGGCAGGAATGAGTAGGATCAGCAGGGATAGAATTTCCTTTAGTAGTTCTACTACCCCTACTTATGTTGAGCAAGCAATGCACGCTAGTGTTAGGAAAGTTTCCTTGTCCCGTAAAAGTTTTACGACACCAAGTAAGAAATCTCAGGTGAGTCGAGAATGTATTTCAAGATTGAAATCGTTTGGGATTTTCGGTATAGTAAATTCTCTTTTGTGCATTTTAGGAAGAAGAAAGTCCTGTTAAACCTGACTCGACGACTGAATCACGGAAAGTCATGCACAACTTTCAAGAGGGAGACGATGTGTTCTTTGAGGATGCTGAAGGCCAGAGTGTTTTGGGAACCGTGGCAAAGGTGAGCAGCTTGAGTAGATTTCAGTCAACGAAGTTTTTTATGCATTCAATTTGATAACATTTTCGTTTTTTCAGGTGAGCGCAAACACCTGTCTAGTATCATTTGACGATGGAACGGAGCAATGGGCGGCCTGCAAGAGACTGAGAAAGCTTGGAAGTTCAGATGAAGACCTTTCGAACGAGATTGAAGCAGTAGAGACAGCTGCTCGATGCGTGGAAAAGGTGTTGAAGAAGACTGAGAAGATTAAAGCTACATGTATTGGGAATAAATGTGGGGAGGTGAGGGTCGAAAACATTTGATGTTTAATTTGACTGAGCCTTTGAAGTTGAATGGGAAGAGATTGGTTGATTTTGTTGCAGGAAATGTCACCTAGCAAGGCCAAAGGAAGTCGTGTTCAGTTCAGGTGCTTAAATTCAGATGGTGGTCTGCTTAGTCAAGATCAAGATTTTGTAACGTTGACGCAAACAAAAGTTGTAAGTGCTTCAGGGAAAGCAGAAATGATGATTTGGATAACAGTTTATATTTTTTACCAATTTCATGATTCTTTGTAGCTGGAGAACTATGTGAAACAGACTAGAACCGTGACCAATGCAAGTGCATCTGGAAAACTTGCTGAACACCTTAATGGGGAAGGTCCGCGAAGCTTGACCTCACCGACTTCAAAAGTTGCGTCGAAATCGCCCGTTTCCAAAAGCTACCCGAAGTCAGGTGGACTGATGCCGAAGTCCGGGATTCAAGGAAAACGTGTGGGCAATGAAATCACAATTATGAACTACTTCAAACCTACATCAGACACAAGCGTGCAAAGTACAATAATTTCCGAGACAGAGGAATGCTTTCATTGCAAAGGTGCTACAGTTCAGTTCCAGAGAGTCCGTTGCAATATGTGTAGTCGCTTTTGTCACTTGTTTTGTCTGCAACTTCAGCCGACTCCAATGAACGGTGACAGGTTAGTTTAATTTATGCTTGATGATCAACTGAATTTTGTTCCAGCAGAGAATGCGAATATAGTTTCCATGAATTTTTTGTCCTTCAGATTCTGGGACGTCATGTGCGCCACTTGTGGGACCCAGAACGGAGCTGGTGGTAGCCATATTAATAGAGTATTTTCTGCTCGGAGGAACGTTTCATCTTGGGCAGATATAGCGCAATTGCTCATTAACTGCATGAGTGCGAAATCACGGGAGAACAGCTTTGCTCTCAAATCGCAAATTCTACCCTTCATGAAAAAATATAACGATGTCTTGCATCTACCAAAGATGGTATGTAACGTTGAAAAATCTGTTAATATACCGAAAACAAATGACACCAAAAACGTTTATTTTTGCAGTATAAACAGTCTCCAGATCAACAACGAGAGATGAGTTTACTAGCAGCCTTAACTGCTTCGACCTGGCGGTTTGTGAAAAGGTACCATCAGAATGGAAGTGAACCGTTGTGGAGTCTAGCACCCGAGTTCGATCAAGAAGTTCCGTCAAAGAAGAAATGTAACGATAATGTTCGCGGTTCTTCAGGGAAACCATTGAGCAGCAAGATTGTGCAAGGATCACCTAAAACTCAGGCTTTTTGCGGTCCTGCCGTATCTCCATCCCAAACAAATTCAGTGATTGCAAATAGCCTGCCAAAATCTACTGCAGCAATGAGCCCAGATTCGCAAATCAATTTCTCCTCTTCGTCCGCAGCGTCACGTCTTATGCAGTCATCGCCAAGACGCGGGCTTTCCATTATTCCCATCCCGAAACCTGGCTCTGACGAGTATTCTTCAGGAGCGGCTGGGTATTCTGCAGATGATATGAAAATCAGTTTAACTTCTCCAAAAGTACTACCAAAGGAGGTGCTCCTGCGACAACCAGTCGTTACAAACATTATCTTATCGCCAACCAATACCTCTTCTGTTTATGGTCTTGCTGCTGCTCCGAAAACCTGCAGAACAGTTACATCGGAATCGCCGAGGCGTCCAATTGGTGTACCCGATACTCCGAAGACTCTTACCCCCGGAAAATCTCCAGTGTATCAGGTAAATTCTAATAAATTCCATAAAATAGGGAAAATTCCGATCTTCTCTTTTTGAGAATTAAATGTATATGCTCATATATTTGTTGCTTTAGATGTTAAACGGACATGCCACTCCTATGCGTAACCTGGAGCAGCGGCTAGAGTCTGCTTCAGTATCCAATAATGCGGAACCTAGTCTCAGAAAGCGATCAGTTCCTATGGACTTCAACGAGACAGGCGGCAACATTAAGCGGCCAAGACTACTTGATAGTGTTCCTTCCGGTATTTCTCCCAACAAGTCGGATGTGCATGCGGGCAGGAAACCTAAGCTGCTTCGAAGCTCTCTCAAGAAAAACAAGATCTCCACGACTCCAACTCAGCAAGCAGCGAACGCGTTGAAAGTTAAGGCGACCAAGGGGAAGTTGGGAAAGAAAAGCAGCGTCTCTCCGTCCAGCATTATTTCCAATGACGTCGATGAGGATCCCGAATTAGAACTCATGGACGCTCATAATAAACCATCTGGACATCATTCAGCTCGTCGTACTCGCCGTTTAGCTCGTGCTAACCATATGAAAGCTTCTACAGCTGTCGCTGCAATCGTACCCACTGATGAGATCGAAGATCCTGAAGAAGAAGCCCATAAACAATGGCAAGAAGGACTTTTGGACGCAATTTTGTATGGGGGACTGCGACCAAGATGCTTGCCGCGTACGCTAGTCAAGCGTTCAGCTGCTTGCTTGTTCGACGATATTGAACCACCTGAAGGAGAAAGCACCGGCTCTGACACTGAATCAATCAACAGTGCTGTAGAAAACACGAAGAGTGGAGTTGTAACGCAGAAAGTTGTTCCGTGGAAATCCTTGAATGATCCAAGTTCCTATTCCATTGCAGCCTCTAGAGTTGGATCATCTGGACAAACTGAATATTTTGTAGTCTGGCATGAAACTAGGGAAACGGCCACGCCAAGTGGATTCTTCGCTGAAATGGAGCGCATCCTGTTCCCAGATGGCGTACCTCCGCAACACCCCTTCGGAATCGATGAGATTGAAGAAGATGGGGATGAAACTATGGACATCGATGGGGATGACACGCTTGATAAAGTTACCGAAACAGTTGTACCGCTGAAAGCTGCTAATGGATCAGTTAGCACTTCTGCCCTCGCTCAAAAATTGACCTCCAACTACAAAGTTGACAGCAAGAACGCTAGCGTTGTATTGCGAAGCAACTCGCTCGCCCTCGTTCCTGGCGGAGATGGTTCGAGTCATATCTTTGATATCGGTGTTGATTGAAAATGTCAAGTGGTTATTTTAGTGTTTTGCGTGATGACAATTACAAATTGTAATGTAAAAATTCTCTAGGTATAGAAAATGTCCATCGGACTATTCTGAATCTCGCTCCTGTACTAAATTGTGTTCAGTTACATAATATCGTTTAGTCACGACGCTACACTGCCTTCTACACAGTCTGATGTTTGATTGTAATGGGCATTATTGATTAATATGTTTTGACGATACATATATTTCAAAATGTACGGAAGCCAAAGAAGTGTTCTACAGGGTACAGACGGCTTAGTAGGTGTGGAAGTATTTTGTAAAGATTATCGAAATATATGTTAAACGGGTTTTAAAACTTGTGACGGGAATCAAAACTCTGTCCAGTTTTTCATCATTGTACAACATTCACCTGAACTCTTTGGGTAAAAGTTCAGCACTGGGCGATGATGGAACTGGCATTTCTAACGCTTGGCCACCCAACCGTTCCGCCCAATTCTTGAGTCTCAACATTTCGCACACAACTCCCTTGACTCTTGCACCTTGAATTCTGATAATGATTTTTGATTGAGCTGCGGCTGCAATCCTAATCTTGATTTCCCTTTCGTAATTGGTTCCACTCCTGCTTTACAAACCTGATTTTATTTCCAAAATGCAAGTGGCTAAATAAGTTCCTTACATTTGTGGCCATTAATTTTGAATATGTCGCTGTTGCTCCGTAATTTGGAGAGCCACTTGTTTCACCTTATCTTTGGTAACATCCGAACGCCCTGCGCCATTTTGTGACAGTTTTTACCTCATTCTATCAACGTTTTTGCATGCATTTTTCATCTTGTCTCGAGAAAGCAGAAAGACAATTTCCAGAAGGTCCACCAACTATACCATCATCAAATTATAATTATGTATACACTGGTGCTTTGTGTTTGAGCAAAATTGCATTTGTTCCCTGTTATGTTTCGTCTTTTTCATGTTCTGTTTTTATCTTAATTTCCGCCTTGAGTTGGCTATAAAAACCATCATAACATGTCCGTTTCGGTCCGAGTGTTTCAACCATGTGAGAAGCGAGTGTTTTGCGTAAGTTTCTTAAAACAGTTTATGCACCCAAGCCTCGGATTTCCGCCCGAGTTCAGTCAGTCTTTTGGAAACGTCGGCAGTGACCGCACGTGCCCAGTAACGTGTCAAAATGGCGAAACGGCGCTCGTTTTGCCAGCGCTTGAAGCGGCACTTGACAGTCGCCATATGGACGATTCTGTATTTTGTGATTGTGCCGACGGTGATTTGCTGCGCTGTTCCTTTTTATGTGTTCAGGTG
>JAQGBJ010001642.1:0-21446 GCA_034698345.1 Sphaeridia pumilis
GGGGGGGGGGGGGGGGGGGGGGGGGGGGGGGGGCCCCCCCCCCAGCCGCAAGTCTGGTGTTAAGGAATGGTACGTTTAAGGTTTAGTTTAAATTAATTTAAAATGTGTACTTATTAATCAACAGCGCATATCCACGTCATTTCATTTTCTACCGAATGTATTGTTCCCGAGTCATAGAGTATACTTAATTTCCATAGATTTTTATAAATATCGTTTCAATAACTTTTGATATATTCGTTCATTCCGCAAATAGCAAAATATCATCAATCAAGTGTGTCCAACGCCTTTAGCCATGTTTCTCATAAAATTTAGCCTATTAAAATAATATAGCCTCTGCTATGAACAAGACTTTAGCCCAACACAAGAAAAGATATTTTCGTAAAGACTGAAATGTTTAGTCGCAAGAAACGATCGGAATGATTATCGAGTTGAGTGATAGCCATAGAGTTCTAGTTAGTTATTATATTAGAGTCATTGAGTGGAGTGTAAAATCAATGGTTTCGTCGTCGTAACTGTACATTAGCTCTATAAAACTCTTATAAGTACATTAAGTACTTGAGTCTGTTTATTGCTCATTAACCGCCAAAAAATTCAAAAATTTACGTACACCTTTTCCCATTCAGTTGATCACGTAATCAAAAGCCGGTTGTGACCCTCATAGTCAGAGCCGTTCAAAATTTCAAGAAAAAGCTTCTTATATTAGTTGTCAAAGTCTTTGAAATCTCCAATCTTGTATCTTCTAAACTCTTCGACACTCTTCGCTCTCTAAAAAAACTGCCGCCTTCACTCGTACTTAAAAGCCTGTCAATTTCACAGATGTTCGTGCCATAGTGCCATCCAGCAAAAAATCAATCAATCAAAATCGCAATAAGCTGCACACTGATAACATAGTTAATTTTAAGCTATGTAAGCCTATATAGTTGGGAGTTGGAGAAAGATGCGTGAATGTGGTGATGGATAGAGGGCGCGCGCAGCGCGCGCCTCTATCTCAATGCATTATATTGCAAGCAATAGAGAAAATACAGAAAAAATAATAACATCAATACGTTCATTGTTATGGTACTTGATGATGCAAGTACGTTGTTCAATATTATGTTATGTGAGCGAAAGAAAGCAAGCAAGGGAATCTGTATTGTATATTAATGACATACATATGGAGATCTGCAAAAGTTGTCTATCGAATAAATTGTATTTGAAATTCTGAATCGTCTTCCTTCATTTCAAAAAGCTGGTCACGATTTCCCAGCATTGGAGCAGCTTATATTGAAGCTCGTTATGATGGATCTCTTGGGCAACGTTTCGAAGCTACTGCAAAAGGTTCGAAATTGAGCGTTATATCACGTAGTGAATTAAGGTCGGGAGAGGAATTGCGAAATTGCCAAAATTCAGGTACGTACAGCTAATACACATGGGGAATTTCCAGGCTGGAGTAGAATTTTCTAGAGCGAGAGACAGAAACACCTGTCAAAATTGGCAAACATTGCAATTTGCGAATAATATACTGGGCCTTGAATCTTATAGCTTAACATGCATCTGGATCACGTTTCGATTCATGAGATTGCATCCATTCGAAGCCAAAAGTCTGCAGTCTGCAGTCCTCGTTGATGTTCCCTGACCTAGTTATTTGTGGCTGTTGTGCGAAAAATATTGATGAGGTATCTGCAAGCTTGTGTGTATAAAAAGCACTGACTGAGTCAACTTTCACTTTTATTCGGGAATATAACCTGTGATAAGTTATAGCTGAAATAAGGCGTGCGAAAATGGGAGTTTTGAAGACTTTTGCACGGCTTTTGGTCCTCGGATCGGTAATTCAGGTACGTAGATCCGAAACCTCCCTATGAACTGAAGGAGGCTTGATTACATGAACTAGCGGTATGAACGGCATTTTGCTATTACATTATTCCAGGCGGTTATCCAAAACAAATACGCCTGCGACCCGAAGCTCTGCTCGGACATTTGTGGTACCACTGGCGTTGACGACTTCACGAGTTTCTCCTGCAACCCCTTTACCTGCAAGTGCTACTGTGGAAATGTAAGTCCCTGATTTGACCCCCCAAGGGCCCCTGTTAAGGGCCTTGGGGCCCTTAAGACGTGCTTATGTATTTGAGAGGTTGCTTAAAGCGCCTGTTGATGACTATTGCAGCCTCCACCGCCCAACTGCCTTCCGGACCACAACGGCCAATGCGATACTTACTGCAAGAGTACTTATTGTGGCAACTATTTCGGAATCTTGTGCGGCTCTTATGACAATCCTGTGTGCACTTGCGCCTGTAACCCTTATGGGCCTTACTTGAGGAACGCTTCCATTTCGGCGGCTGAAGCTCCAATGGTGGCGGCTAACAAAGTTTAGTGGATTTTTGTGATTTTGGGAAGGTGAATAAATAGATTTTGAGAAGGGATTGTTGATTCTGACGTTGAGTTTTTAATAGTGAACTGAGATTCGCTGGAAATGTAAAAAAAGAGCTGTTGTTTCAAAGGTTCCAAATGAAATACCTCTATCAAACTGGAATTAGAAGCTCGCAAGACTAACTTTTGTTAAACGGCACTTTGGTAGTGCATAATACCAAACGCCAACTAAGATATTGAGTCTTGCATGTGATGAATAGCACGTACTTTTAGAAAAGTAAATAAAAAGGCTGTCTAGACTCTAGAAAAGTAGAGTTTATGATATTTTCGCTAATCTGACCGATAATGTGGTCGAATGAAGACTGAGGCCTTCCACTTCCGTCGAAAATCATAGCAGTATCTTGGGCTCCTGGTATCAGTAACGAGGAAAAGTGTGTGCGAGGATATCGAATTTACGATTGCGGCTATCTTGTGTTTAACCAACTGAAATTGATAACGCTGTAATTCCCTAAGAAACGAAATTACTAGCAACGCGGTTTCAGTCTTCTGAACTGCAGAGTCACTGAAATTGCTACATGGTCCCTTAGGCAACGAGAAAATCACTCGATGATCTGACGCACGAAATTCAAAATTCGGTAAAAGATCCGTCACTCTCTCTCTGCACAGCAGTGTGAATACAGCCGCAGATGTAAACATTGCGTATTTACGCATCGATTTTCTCAGTCAGTCAGTCATCTGCATTATTCTGCATTCACGTGTTAACGTAAAGGTTTAATTGTGTTTGATCTTGAGAGTGAAGTTAGTTAATGTTAAACGTCAGACCTGAAAATGGAGTTCAGCTTGAAATTGGTCATCTGGTGCTTAATCGGCGTATTTTGTTTGGTAAGTCATGGTGAAAACCGGCATTTTCAAATCGTGGAAATTGGGAAAACTGAAGGCAAAGGGTATGAGAAATTGCCTTGTATCCTATTATGTAATTTCTTCCTTCTAAACTGGTACCAGAATCAGTCATAAGAGCAAAGCAGTTGATTAGGAAAATGGGCGAAATTCAACAAAATCAAAGAAAAACCTTTATTAACAATAGGCGAGATTGCGAGATAAACCAAATATATTCGAAACGTGGAAAAATAGGTGATTAAGCATTCTGAATATAAATGGAAGCGATTAGAAGCCACTCAAGGCCTGAAAAGGCGACTTTTGAATTTTGTACCCGAAACATTTGGGATATCGGATCACTTGTTCAACCGAGCCCCGACGTAAATGTTGATTTTTCTCGAAACGGGCTGATGATAGCGGGCCTTTGGGGTACTTTTTAGATGTCTTTGGGTCCCTTCTATGCCAGTGGGACGTTTCAGCTTTGAAGGAAACCCACAAGCCGAGAAAAACGAAAAAACTTCAAAATTTCGAAACATTAACATGGGGAAGATAGGTGTACCTTGCAAGTCCTGCTGTGACCAAACGGAACAACATTTTTAGGAACGGACTTCACGGATGAATTGCCCCTGGGACCCTTCACATTCATGCCAAATATGAAGCGAATCCGAGAGAAAAAAAAAATTGGCCAAAAAAAATCGACAGTGGTACCCCTTTCGATTTTTTTTCGACAAAAAATTTTTTGTCTCGGATTTTCTTCATACTTGGCCTGATTGTTAAGGGTTCTAAGGGTAATTACTTCGTGAAGTCCGTTTATCAAAATGTTCTTCCGTTTGGCCACAGCAGGACTTGCAAGGTACACTTTCCTATCTTCCCCATGTTAAATTTCGCAACTTCAAGCTTTAAACGGCCATAACTGGGCCTACAGATTTCAATCGAAGCTGAAACTTTTCAGGGACAAAGAAGGCACCCAAGGGCCCCTCAGCAGCATCCCAAAGTTCAACTCCGAAGAACTCTTCCCATTGAAAAAAATTGAAATGTAGTTGCCATTTGATAACATTGCGTTCTCGAATCCCACTAAAACCAGTGACCCGACACCGAAAATCCACGGGCTCAAAATTCAAACCTGCTTATTGCTCACATCACCTTTTAATGCGTAGCCTAAATCGAAGTTGCAGCGATTTTGGAATTTTCAGACCGCCGGAGCCTCGAAAAATTCAGTTAATGACGTTAACCGATTACATATTACCGCACCTTTTGCAGGCCTGAAAGCTGATTGCACCCAACAATTAAAGTCTTTACCTTTCAGCAAACGTCGTGACAACACTACAGCAGTTATTAGAAATTCTTCAATTCCAGCCAACTGCAATTGCCGAGCACAAAACCGCAAAAGTTAATGTTGTTATAGAACAAACACAAGTGTTATGACGCAAAGACACGATTTCGGTACCTGTTACAAATGTACAGCGTTCAAGTACACAGTTATTTCTATGAATTTCTAAAGTTTATACACATTAGAATTTCGAATGAATGAATACACTGTACGCGTGTGTATATTTTGTTCAACAATTCGAAACCGGACTCGGGACACACACGTGTCGTTGTTTAAATATTTTATCCCGTGGAATCTTCTTCGTTTCAAAATCTCGCTCCTTGCCTTGGTCATACTCTATGCGTTCTGTAGCTTTGCTCAATGGTTCCGTTCCGACAACGTTTTGTTCGGAGTCCGTGTCTTGCCCAACGATCGCTTCATTTCATACAAGGGCTTTCAGCAACGTTAGCTGCACTATTACACTATAACCTTTTGAAAATTAGGATTTTTTTTCAATCAAAGATCAAGTGTTAACACCAAAACTCTACAGTTCCGCACACCTTTAATTACAAAAATAATTTCATCTCACAACACCTGCCCATTATGCATTATACAATAATACATCTAATACAACATCCAAATCTTGAAACACCCTTCCGAGTGCCTCCTTTGTGTATCCAACGACTCAAACACTAAACATTCCGTAAAAATATATTATACAAACACGCAAACAAAACAATCTTCGGTCCGAGACCAGCCTAAATAATACCCAGTCTGCTTGCAGTGAAGATCAAATTCATGCAACATTCTACATTCCTTCATCATCCTTCCGTATCTAGATTTAATATTCTTCCTTATCCAAAGCTTCAATATTTTATACAATAAATAAACATTCACAACGATATTCTCATCATGAGATAGGTTATAATAGGAAGCTGAGAGATTCAAGGTCGATTATCGCTTCGACGAGGAGCTGCTGCAACTGGAGGAACTCGAAGACTTTCTGCTCGAGAAGAAACCAAACAAGTGGTTTTGATTAATTTCCGACCTTCGATCAGATGATGATGATGATGAGGACGAAGTGCTACTGGATGCCCCCGAGGAACATGTTGAACATTCTTTGTTCCCTCTTTTTGAATCGCTCGAAGACTTTTTTGAGGAATCCGACTTTTTTAATAAACCCTGCGAGCCTGGAAGCCAAAAATTAAATATAAATATATAACCTTAAGGAGGCCACAAGCATATATAAACCTAAAGTCCCAAAATTTTCCAACTTACTTGGCCATGTCTGGGCGACATGTAGGTCGACAATCATGATTCCAAATACAGATAGCAGATACAAGTTGGGGAAAGCCATTTTCTACCAAAGCTGAAGCTTTCCAGGTATGCCTTGACTCAATTACTTCAAATCTCCAGCTCCAACAGACGACAAACGATCTGAGAAGAAGCCCCATGTAATTTAAAGACCATGTAGATAAACATCACATCAAACAAATTTTGCAAAATTTCGCTTACCTTTTCTCAAAAAAGACTCGCTACACCCAAAAATATATATAAATCGCAGGAGGTTTATAGGTCAAATAATTTCTTCACCGTGTCACCGCCACTGTTTAAAATTATATGCCTTCTTCTCCAGTAGACTTCAAACCAAGGCCTGCTTGATTCTCGATCCTTGTAAACAGCAAAGACTGAACTCAAGGTCACCACCAAAAACCTACACTGCAAAGCTTCACCACACAACTTTTGGTTGTCCAAGGCACAGCCTCTGGGAAGCTTTTGCTCCTTCAAATTCGCAAACGCAACTAAACCCTTGGATTGCATAAAGCTTGGTAATCTTGAAAGGTGTATAGCAAATATAAGGGAAAAGGATTGCAATCATGTGCAAATTGTTAAGGAGGAAACTGGCTCATCCGTCCGCCGTAATATTCGCTATACTCATCCATTCTTCGTCCCGCTGTAATAATGAGGCTGAGTAGTGGGACCTCGGCGGTTACGTTACTTTTCAAGGTAGTCTCTAATGTTAAACGGTGAACTGAAAATGAGGGAAGGATTCCCGTTATCCGCCGCCATCATCACCATTGTTGTCAGCCAGGAGCCCCACACTCCGCTCCTTATAACATTGCTCGAGGCCTTGTTTGTGTGTGCAAAGTGTGTATAGTGTGTGTGTGTGCCCTACTGCCGAAGTGGCAGCAGCGGCAAGACCGCCGCCGCCCACCAACCCCACATGTCCTCACCCCGTTCTTCATTCTCGACCCCATCGCATCGTATTACTGTATAAGCTTACGTAAAAATCCCGGTTATACCGCTTACCATTTGAAAGCTTTTGCCGATTGATACACCATGATGAGGTGACACCAGCTTTTGCATCATACAGAAAACACACCTGTGTGTCCGTCCACTTGCAATTACCGCCCTCCCGCTCAACTCCCAGCGGTCTGATCTGGTTTCGCAAATGGTCCCCAACGGTTCTGGTGCTTCTGGCGAGTGTTCTCAGTCAACTGGCCCAGTGCCCGAAGAAGAAGAAGAAGCCTTGCTTGCCATTACATACTTAAATGCTGGTTACATGATTATACATGTATATGAACGAAAGGCTTTAAATATAGACGACAATCGTTGCGGGAGCATATCGTCCTGAAGTACCGTTGAGAATCCCACCATTTTGCTACCACGCACAGTCGGCATAAGATCGCAGTGTTTGCGAATTTTTTCGCAAATGTGGCGATGCGTTTGGTGGGGTTTCGCCTCATGAATTATTCAACAGGGTTGATGAACGGCAGTTTTGTAGAGCTGGCTCATCGAGTCTGAACCGCAATGGTGGAATATATGGACATCCACATTACTTCGACTTCGACAGACAGACTTCAATCTCCAAAATGCATTTATGGGGATTAAATAGTCGATGCGATGCACATTTGCAATTCGATCGTTTCCGAGAAGCGGATACATTTCCACAACTGACTGAGAAGCGTTCCACTAACCCGGTTGAAACTTCAACTGTTGCTTGGTGAAAGTATAAGTCTTGGCGAAGCTGAATCCATTGCTGGATGTATATAAACATGCTGCAAGCCTTATACTGAAAGTGACTACTTTTTGGTCCTTGAACTCGGCTTAATTATACGTCCGCTGTTGAAATTGAAACCAGGTAACTGCGCACCTTAAGCCTGATTGAACTATTGAACAGTGGGATTTTTCAATGGGATAAGACTGCGGATCCTGCGATTTTTGAGCGCGTTACTAACAACGGTCGCGTTACTCGATTCGAAATCGGCACAACCACGTGTACTCTCGTTCCGTTACACTTTTGCCAAAACTTTGTTACCTCTTTTCAAAATCAATTGATTGTCGTTTTACAGCTCTTTTACTGAGCATATATATGTGTATGTATATCCTTCACCTTTGACCTTGAAAAAGGTTCAATCAATTACGATCTGGTTTAATCGACTAAATATGAATACATACACATATAAATGCATATATAAAACCCTTTGATTTATTTACGTCCTTGCACCGCCGGTCCATCATCATTAATAAGGCTCGGCCTTGGCTATATACGTAATACGTAATGTATTCATTCGGTTCGTTCGGACGATTCAAAAGTCTACTAAAAAACCCGTCTGCCCAGTCCCTTTGACACGCGACTACGGCACGTTCTCATCCATTGAAATATAAATTTTTCATCCTTCAAACTTGTACATAGTAACTTCTTTTTGTTGTTTAGTTGTTTGTCTAGTTGGTTGTCTGTCATCATAGATATTTTTATTATTGTCATTCCCTCGTCTCGTTTAACGATTATTCGGGTTTGAACTTGAAGCTCAGAACTCGGGACGTTATTCGTCCAATGGTTTTTCATCATCATTTCATTAATTCATGTTTATTCACATAGCATTAATAATATTGCTATTTCCGCATCGCCGAAACTGGACAAAGTGTGTGGACATTCTAAAAGCTATTGTACTTTAAAATGGCACTGTTGCCTTAATGGGAAAAATTCGCAAATCCGCCTAAAATTCATTGTGTTCCTCTTGTGATTCTCCGTGATTTTGGGCAATGTCCGGCACAGCCCTTTGACCATTTGAAACTTTATGGGAAATTGTGTATTTACCAAACACTTTGATGAATTCGGAATTAATATCCCGAACGTAGGGCGGTGTTGACATTTACAGCAAGCAGAATTTATTATATATTTGAATCTATATCTATATATGCTTTTGTATCGTTTAAAATATATGCAGACTTGACTGTCCAA
Organism: Sphaeridia pumilis; assembly: GCA_034698345.1. Lineage (NCBI taxonomy): Eukaryota > Metazoa > Arthropoda > Collembola > Symphypleona > Sminthurididae > Sphaeridia > Sphaeridia pumilis. Next base: position 8,778 of record JAQGBJ010001642.1, read on the forward strand.
GCGGAAAAAAAGTTTTTGCTATTTCACTGTATGTCCATTGCCTGAATACAATAAAAGTCCCCAATACGGCACTGTCCATTTAATACAATGCTGACGAAGGGATGGTCGCCAAACCTTTACGACTTTTTGTCCTCACAACTTCCTGTCATTCATAATATTTACGTATAATACACATACACAAGGTCCAGCGTTACATAATTGGCTTTACCTTTTCAGTCTTGTTTATTTGTTTTTCAAAAGCTATGTATGCGTGCGTGCCTCTGGGCCTTTTGCAAACATGAAACATTGAATATAAATATACGTAATGCCTTAATACATGTTGTTGTCGGTCCCGGCGATTGTCGAGGCAAAACCATGGCTTTTATCCAAGGATGATTGCAAATATTATGATAGCTCACGTATCCACAAAGATTGATGATTCTTAAATATATGACAGGCAAAAAAGGAGGGTGGCATTTTGGCCGAATCATCATATAAGAGAAATGACGAGGGTGGATTTCAACATTATTTACAATGCTTTCCAAACTGTTTGGTGAGTTGGTGATGATCTCTGATTCCCCGCATAATACTTTGGCATTTTCGATCCTTAATTCCCTATGGGATCTTCTTCCTTGTTACTTACGTATTCAGTATTTGTTAAACCGATCCTCCTTGATTTAAAATTCTATTACGATTCCATATACATCTGAGAAGTTAAGTGATGATCAGGACCAATTTATTCAATTTGTACAAGCGTAATCCACCTCTTTTCTCCCTTGCGTGCCAATTTTGGCAGTATAAACGTGCACGCAGGGGAGATTTATTAATTTGGGTGTCAGAATTTTAAATTTATATGAAATTTCAACAACAAATAATGCTAAGGCTCGATGTTGATAATTTACTGACTGACTGAGAGAGCGTATATGTGTCCTTTGAAAAGTTTTTACGACAGTTAAATTTGAGGGTGCGATGAGGAAGGCTATTTGGAAAGTTATTGACGTTGGAAGAATTATTGCATTTTTGGGCTTCCTTGAAGCTGTGCAAATATTGAACAAAAAAGTTTTTACGTTTTTTACCATGGGACGTGTTTACAAAACCGATTTTAAAGTTCGTATAGAGACAGCAACAGTTGTTTGGGAAGCCGCAGGCGGACGGATGGGTTTAGCGACCATTTCAAAGACCGAACCTCGTGCCGGGTATTTAGAGGCTGGTGGCAGATGTCCTTACCGAAAAATTATTGTCATTCAGAAGCTTTCAGCTGCTACTACTGGAGCTGAACCTGAGTGAGTGAGGAACAAGGACATGTTACAATTTGCTAATAAAATTTCGGTCAGTTCAGTCAGTAGCTACAGAGTGTTGAAATGGACTAGACAAAAGTCTGGCCGCAACTAATCTCGTTACGCAACTTTACAGGAGCACTCAAGCCTAAAACCAACATTTTGTAAAATTGAAATGCTAAATCCGATCAAGGCATATCTGTCATGAATACGAGCGGGCTTTTGACATGATGCTCTTGTTACCCGGATTAGGTGCGGTGGACTGGAGATGTAGAAGGGGCAAAGAGTAGTGTGGATTTTACCCGGGTTGTAAAATGCTCAGGGAGAAGGCTATTGAATTGATAATCTGGTAAATAGTAAATGTGATGATGAGCCTCGAAGTTGTAATTGGTTGGTCCTGAACGGCACGGAACTGCTGGTGCATATTCGGATTACATAATCAGGATGTATCTTAACAAGTAGAGGATGATATCCAGTTTGGGAATAGGATTAGAGCTGATTTGAAGTGTTGCAAAGATTAAAGTGTTGATTCTGAAAATGGAGAGTCAGTTTAGTAATTATACGAGTTATATAATAAAATGTTTACAATGTCAGTGTTGGATTTTAAACTAATCATAGTTATTCTACACTCTAAACGGCTACAAAAGATACAACAAGGGGATACAGCTGAAACTTGGCGGTCAGTTGTCATACGCTACTTTACTTTCACCAACCCAGATCCAGATCTGGGACTGCTATTATTTCTGGCTTAAGAGGGGCTGACCTGCTCCAATTAGGAGCACCTTGCAGAGTTTTACGTAACTTTGTATCCACAATGAACTGGCCCTCCATGCCATCCCGTTTCGAACTGAAATTTTAAAATAGACCGGTGGGTTAGTTAACATTACACTACAACGGTTGCCAGACAGTGTAAATATCAACAACTTACATTTCATTCTGAGAGATTCCGGAACAAACCAACAATATTGTGCCAATTTGGTGCGGTGTCAAGAAGGTATGCAGTTCAGCAAGGCATTGGTTCAAGTCCTTTGAATTCATCTGGCGGAACCGGATCTTTTGAAGAACTCGGACTGCAAGGGGTACGTCGGTATCATGGCGAGGGCGCTTCAATGGCGGCAAGTTTCCAATGCTCTTGTCGCAGTCCTTTTCAACTAACATCTTTCGAAGCCACCTAGAATTATATTAGCCGTGTTAATACAGCGTCTCGAATTTGTCAATACTTTATGGAATGCTCAAAATCTTCTAATAAGAGCCTTACAAACTGGCAAGATGAGCTAGTTCACGTTCGTTTTCACTCCAATCGTACGCAGCCCTATCCCAGCCTTCCAATGCTTGGGATCGTGGAAGTGTGTAAGAGTCCATTGAAAGTAGTTGAACTAATAAGTCCTCGCCTGATCTGTTGGCCAAGTTTTTGCCTTTCAAGAATACATTTCGTGGCTTCCTACGCAGAAAGATACAAACAAATTTCTTTGAACAATTGGTGAGTCATCAGAAATACAGCGATATTATGATTGTAAGTATAGCGAACCTCTTCACATGATCCAAGACGGCTTCAACCAAGGAGGTCACAGCAAACTCTTGAGCGAGTGGCATCACCTCGGCGACATTCAGATTATCCAGGTCTTTGATGATTGCAGGGAAGCAGTCGTCTCTTAAGACTTTCAGCACGTTCGAAGCTTTATACTTTTCAGCGATTTTGAAAGCTGGAATCGCCTCTGTGTGTAACTGGTCTTTCTTTATCAACTCTTTTTGACCGTAAAGAAACTGGAAGAAACGAAGTCGAATTGTCAATACATATGTGATGTTAGTTGAACAATAGTTTGAATTTGAAATAAAATGTACCTTCATGAATGACTTGAAACCTTCATAGTCATCATTTTGGAGACTCAAAAGCGTTTTGCCATTAGCAGTTTTGATAGACTCTTTATTGCGGACTTTAGCGGTCATCAAGTCCTTGAAGACGCTTGATTCAGATTTCAGAATCAGTGAATGCACGTTGATGGAAGGGGCATTTGTGCGGAATTTTCCAAAAACGAGTATCACGTCGGTTTCTTCTTCGTTTTCCAAAGAATCTTCGTACAAAGTTTTCAGAAGATTGTTACGATAAACGGCAGAATTACCGCTGATCTCTACTGATGCCATTTTGTGGTGGTGATGGATTTAAGGTTGCAAGAGACGGAAGAAATTTTTAAACTTTACGAAATAAACGGCTCAATTAACAGAAATCGGCCACAGAAGAATCATTCCGAAATCACAATAGAATGTGAACAGAAAGCGCGTCGCTTCCATCTTCGTGGTTCATTAGCGACGAATTCCCAAAATATTGACTATAGGAATGTGGCGGGTTTGGTTTTGGCGCGCGCAATAGCGGAAGCAATCAGAGTATTTTGAATTTATGTTTTGATGCAATGTCAATTTATGTCAACCTTGATGAAACGTTTTAATGATCTCATCCGAAGTTGAAATTCCTATTGGGAAATACTGCAATTTTCGGTAGTTATCAGACTACAGCTTGATGCATGTACTGTAATAATGAAGTTGGACTCGTTTTGGCACTAGATGCATTTAATACAGCATTTAAAAATTTCAATTTTACAGTTCATCTGAATCTTACTAGCAAGGAAAGAACATAAAACTAATAGTAAGAGATATAAAACTGAAAGATGACAACTTGACCTCGAATACTCAAAACAACTCCAAAAGATTATCAACTGGTGGAATGTCACAAATCTATTCCCGAAGTTGTAATAGCGTCATCCCTTCTTTTCATCATGGCGCATTTTGGTATTCAATGGGAACTGGAACTGACCATCATCCCATTTACGACTCGTGCTAAAAGAAAACGAAACACATCTGGATTTCAGCTAAATAAACATCTAATAGTAACCGCTGAATTTTGCCACTTGAATCGAAAACTTACAAATACGGCTCACCGAAATGAAACCCGTATAGAAAACTGATGCGAACCATTGAAATTATTCCAATTTGGTCCGGCGTCAAAAATTCCCACATGTAATAAACACACTTCTCGAAGTCGCGTGCGTCCATCTGACAGAACCGGATGTTTTGTAGGACCCGAACTGCGAGAGGTATATCAAAGTAGCCGCCTACTCTTTCGACATGCTTCTGAACCAGCGCCTCTTTTCGACGAAGCCACCTGCAAAAGTTTTAGCCATTCAAACTGGTAACGTTTTTTGACATGGGTGTGAGTACAACGCAACGAAACTTACGTCATGGCATTTCCGAATATAAGCACCTCATTTGCACTCCAAGACGTGAATTTATAAGATAATACCGGTACATCTGGATATTTATACGAGTCAGTGGACAGAATTCGCGTGAGCACGTCTTCGCCCATTTTGTTAATCCAACTGTCTTGCTGATACAGCACCCAAGGTTGTCTGAAACAGATGAACAGGAAACGCAACATTTGATTTTCATGCCGCAAAGTATGATTATGTGCAGGTAATTATAACGAACCTTTCCACATATTTGAGGACTTCATCAGACAAAAAGTCGACGAAATACTGCTGGGCGAGCGCCATTACCTCGGCGGAATTTTTATCATTCAAGCCCTTGATGACCAATGGGAAGAACTCGTCTTGGCAAACCTTCACCACATTCAAAGCTTCATATTTGTCAGCCACCCTGAATGCTGGAATGACCACCTTGTGCAACTCCTTGTCGATCAACTCAGTTTGGCCGTAAAGAAACTGCCAGAAAATTAAACAAGTGACACTTTATTGCAATTTATCGTTCTCAAACAACCAATCCGACCCATTATCCTACCTTCAAAAACGACTTGAAATCATCGGGGTCATCAGCTGGGAGACTAATCAGCGTCCTGCTGTCCGCAGACTTGATGAACTCGCCATTCCAGCAGTCGGAGTTAATCCAGGTTCGGAAAACTCGTGATTCGAGCTTCAGGATCGAAGAATGGACGTGGACCATTGGTGCGCCTGAGTCGTTGAATTTACCGAAGACAAGTATTAAATCGGTGTCTTCGCCTTCTAAAGCAGCTTCATACAACTTCCGGTTCAGTTTGTTACGATAAATGTCAGAATCTGTGACACGACGTTTCCTTTTCCTTGAAGTCATTATGGCTAGAATTCCAAGAAAGGGTTTGCGTTCCGAAAAGTTCAAGTAACTATTTCTAGGACTTTTAGAGTGACCCGTACCCGTAATCGACAATCGACGACAAGGACACAACTCAACTCATCTTTCACAAGGCTCCACCAAATCAATTTGGATGTTGTCACACGTCGCTTTGAATATTTATCGCTCGACAAAACTGCGTCTAGGGTGGCCTCGTACTTGTTCCTATCTCAGCTCAAACGTTTGCTTGCTACTTGTCTTCACATTATAAAATTGCTATCGAGGCTCGTGTTAAGCGATTTTCTAGCTCTCACGGGAATTCGTCTGGTTCTTCAAAGTGGCTGATGGCTGATAACTGATGCTATTCTAATAACCGACGGCTTTTAATTCATTTTGCAGATCATATTCGTACAATCGAAATTTCCTATGCATCATAGTTTCAAAAGCTTTAAAGTTCATCCAGGAAAAAAGTTAAAGAACCCAGTTCAAATCTGACGCGACGCGATCCGTCTTACAACCGCGAAACGTAACGCATTTTGGTGTTAACCACAAATTTATCTTCTTCTACTTCCGGCGCTTTGCTGAAAAAAAACAGTTTGGACAGATCAGATACACGCCAATAAGTAAAAGCCACAATTTCAGCCAAAATCGCCACCAGCAGTATCTTATTAGCTTACATATCATCCTGAGAGATACCCGAACAAACAAGACAAATCGTTCCGATTTGTTGCGGAGTCAAAAGGCCATTGAGATCTTGCAAGCAGGTTTTCAACTGCTCCGCGGACATCTGAAGAAACCGAATGTTTTGAAAAACTCTGACAGCAATCGAAGGTGTCTCAGCGACTTTAGCACGCTTGGTTGACGGTGGGTCATCTTCAGCCTTTTCATCCTCTTTCTCCACAACAAAAGCTTCTCTGATTCTAAGCCATCTACCAAAAATGAGCATTCATGGTTAGATATACAAAGCCCGTCACTGCAAAAATAATCATTTTTACTTCCAAATAACTTGGATTCACCTTGAAGCCAAGTTGCACAACTGTTTCTCGTTTTCGCCCCACCCGAGCCAGGTTTGAAGTCTGTACGAATCATTTGATAAAAGTCGAACCAATACTTCCTCGCCAGAGCTAGCCCAGTTCCCAGCGTACTTGCCTTCGACCAAAGTTTCAACAGGATCTCTGTGAAATGAAATACAACAATCAGCTTAGTTCAGGCATGACTTACAGCAATAAACAGTATCAATTTGATAATATCTTCAGTTAGCTAATGTGAGTCTTACTTTTTCACAAACTCTACCACAGCATCAGACACAACGGTTACATCATATTTCTGAGCGAAAGACAAAACTTCAGCGGCATTCATGTTCCTCAAGTTCTTGATTAGCACAGGGAAGCATTCTTCCTCACAAATCTTCATCACGTCCAGTGCTCCGTATTTGTCGGCCATTCTAAATGCTGGAATCGCTACCAGATGCAATTCGTCCTTCTTGATCAATCCTTTTTGGCCGTAGAGGAGCTAGAGAATCAGGTAAAATATTAGCACCGAGCTTTTAGTTATTATTGATCTTCGAAAGTAGAGCTTCAGTTTTGTATCTCACCTTCAAAAAAGAACGGAACTCTTCAGGATCATCAGCGGGAAGACTAATCATCGTCTTTCCATCTGCAGACTTCATAAATTCGCCGTTCCAGCATTCCGCACTCATCCAGGCTTTGAAGACGCTCGATTCGGACTTGAGAATCGACGAGTGAACGTGGGCCGTTGGAGCATTTTCGTCGAATTTACCAAAAACGATTATCACATCAGTATCCACACCTTCCAATGCAGCTTTATACAGCTTCCTCAACAAGCTTTTGGGGTAGCCGACATTGTCGTTTTCAGAGTCCAGCGTGATGCATTGGACGTTGTAATTGGGATCAGAATCAGAACTTGCGACCGGTGGTTTCACTTCGGTTTTAATGCTTTTCCCCATTTTGAAAGTAGATACGATCGAACGATTTGACATGACAATCTAAAACTATCAAGGTCAGATGACTATAAAGACTCCAGGTCGACTATTACAGAAATACACGGTCCAAATCAACACGACTGCAAACCTCAAATGGACTTCCAACACATGAATGAACATGATTCTGCTCGGCTTTGTCCATCAAGTTGCCTCCGGCGCGTAAGACGTTCTTTGTCGTGAAAAAGAAGTGACAGCGACGGTGTGACTTGAAGTTTAGCGCTCAAACTGCAGCCTGCTTTATGGGCGACATCCGGTATAATTTGACTGATGACTTTTGAGTTCCAAGCATCTAGCAAAATGACAAAAACTTCTTGTTTCAATCAATACAGAAGAATTTTGCAATAACTTCGATTAATTTTCAGAAGCTAGATCTTGAAACTACAATAAGGTTTGAATGGTGTTTTTAACGACTCTTTTCAATCGTTTCTCACGGGTATCGAAGTCAAGCCTGATACTTTTATTTCTGCCTTTGCCTTTTGATATCTGACACCCAGCTCAAGCCAAAATCTATTTAATTCAACCCAGCATTTTTTGCTCAATAAAACACAAGAGAAGGAGGTCCCCGAAAGCATGAAATCATTGATATGTGGTGATAACCTTTAATTAACAGCATTGAAATCCAACCTGCATATCACAAGTGTGAAATTACACGACTATGAAGATGATGAGATTGTATCAAAGATTCTTTTGATTAAAACTTTTGTATCAATATTTACTGGATACAACGCATAAGAAGCAGAAGCAGGTCAATCGGATTAGTTTGACTTGCAGATTGCTAACTGATCCGGTCCTTGTTACAAAATCTGAATCTGATTCCGTCTGCCCATGCACCCTCATCAAAATCATGGGAACAGAATTTTTAATTGATCAAATTACTGATAAATCAGATCCACGCCTCTGAATCGCAGGTAGACGAAAGTGATCCGGGCTCCAACTTGATCAACCTTTTTAACAGGATTTTGCATCGTTCAGTTGTTCCTGCTGGACCTTGGCAAGATTTTGCATTAAATTAACCATGCCAACCTTTATCATTACACGGTTCATTTCACCATTAAAGCCATCGAATCATCTGGTGGGTATTTCCAATGACCCTTGGTACTGAATTTCCCTAGAAACGTCACATAAACTATCGACAACTGACTATACTTTAGACGGGTTGCAACCTTCGATCAGAGGCTGGACCTCTAATTTGTATACAATACAACATGGCCTTTTTTACTGGACCTTCTTTCTTGGGTCAAGGCTGTGGGTCCGCCGCAATGGCCTGATTTGTATTTCTCTCTGATCAGCCCCAATTAATTTATGAGGTAAAAAAGTCATGTAATATGCTCGATGCTTTTGTATTCGATGATGGTAAGATACAGTTTGGGTGGCTTAAAAACTTGGAACACCCGGACAAGAACAATGGCGTATAGAGGCTGCTCAATTCGGGGCCTTGAAGGCAGGCGTTGGTCCAGTAGCTGCCTGCCGAAGCCTCAGGGCAGCAGCAGCTTGTTCGAAATGGTAGTAGCCAAAGGGTACTTTGGGGCTCATTTCATGTGCTCGTGAATCCACCGGGGCTGTAATAAAGATGCCAAAATAAAATTACAATATTTTGTATTCAATTTTGAGCAAGGGATATAAATTAGTATTACACGGCTATTAAAAGCTTTGTAACTGGAGAAAAAAGTGCCGACAAAACCGAATTACGTTTAAGGATCCGTTATAAGCATCAGCGGCTTGCTGCTGAGTCCACTACAAAAATCTCGTTTTTATAATTCCACCGCTTACAGATTGTTGGAGTCACTTGTAAGTCCTACTTGAAGTAAGTTTACTTGTATATATTTTCATCATGATCTTAAAAAGATTTGAAGATGTAAAGGGTTAAGAGAAAGCATTTTCTAAGATACTGGCTGAGGGCGGAACGAGCCTTGAATTTATGCCTGCTCATCGATAATGAGATCTGAACTCGACGATGCTTTTAAATTAATAGAGAAGAACGAGGTGCCGATGAAATTCGGTGATACAATACAATAATAAATGGATCGGCTTTTAATCCAGAATTCGCTCCTTTAAAAATATAAAAATCTGTAAAAAAGTACAAAGATATTTTGTTCCGCCAACAACTTGTTGCTTACCTAAAATACACTTTTGAAACTTTTAAAAATTCGTCACACTGAAATTTCCTTGAAACCGTGGGATAATCTAGTAAATAAATTTTAACCGAAAATCGGATTAAGCCGAATATCACATTTTTCTACAAAAATATATATATATTTATACTTGTTTCACGGGAAAATCCAGTGATTCATCCCAAAAACATTTTCTCAGCGAGACCTCCATTCTCCATTGAAATTCGATATGGCGCACAAAACAACTTTGGATTAATCCGAATCTCTCTCTCTGAAACTATGGCTCTGAAACCTTCTTGGTCGAATGACATTCTGCCGTTACGTCACACGATACCCAAGTAAAACCAAGAGTCGATTCAAACCTGTACTTTTTGATTAGCCGAATGAATCAAGGTGTGAAAGCATACACTTGTACCTTGATAAAAGCGTAATCAAAACGTCTCGTCTACATGTCGAAATAAGCCGAGCGGACAAATGGGCGGCTAAGTACTTGAGCACTTTGGCGTCCACCTCGTCCACGGATATTTTTCATAAGCTTCTCATTCTCAATTTATATCCCGTGTGTCCTTGAAAAAAAGTCCCTCTTTAATTATGTCCAAGTGTGTACAAGTTCCCGTTACAATTACACGCCATTGTCTAGTTGTTAATCCCAGAGAAGAGTAAAAAATGACTTTGGGCCTGGTCAAGCCGGTTTCGGTACTTGAAACCTCCAAACGACTTTTGGTCTCTCCAACTTCCAGTTCCAGTCTTTCGTGTACAGCTAAACGGGTAAAGCTCCGTTAGCTTGAATAACTTCACAGGAAGACCGCTTCTCTCCCATAACAAGATTTTGTCTTGTCCACAGCCTAAAAACCCTTTGAGCCCAACAAAAGTTTCCTTGTATTCATCAAAACACTCGAAGGATTGTGGCCAAACTTTGAAGTGGATCCAGGCCTGAACTGGATACATAAGAATGAGCATGTACTTGAGAGATATTTTCAATGTTTTCTTGAAGCAAAGGGTTTAAGAAATGAAGCCGAAATAAGGCCCACAGCTTTTGCTCCAATGTTCCTTCAGCTCAAGTTGCTCAAGTACGTTTTGTCGCTAATAAGGTTAAGCACCACTTGTAATTTTTCAATGATTTTAAGTCCACCGCAAACGGCATAAATTAACCTTGTTATGGGAAACCGCAAAAGCTTTTGAATGCAGCCAAGTCCTGGAAGAAGATACAGATGAATAGCTATATTCACCGGTCTCAAAAATGCCCGGTAATTCCTCCCGCCAAGAGGAAACGAAGCGAAAAGTCAGTCACGCAAAGGCACATTTGTACAATATGGGCATACGTATACGTGGAACTGCCCTGATTAATCACCTGTAGCTTTGTATCCGGTGGGAACGGAACCCGGGTAATCTTCAAACAAACCGAATCTAATAGCCACCACACCCAAATGTGGGACTCCTGAAGTAATCATAATGGCCAAACCCGGGTATCTATCAGTTTTGCATTGTGTTTTTCTTTCCATTTCCAAGCGAGTTGTGAGTTGTGGCATTTACTACTCTGTAAATTTGAAGTACTGATTGAAGGGGAAGCAGATTCCCTGATTTTGAACAATAATACTCTTTGGGCCAAATGTCCGTCATTCTTGAAAATCCAGTGATGCAACTGGTGGTGTTGCTTTTACTCCATTTACTTTTCGGAAAGACCGTTAAGATGAATTCAATATCTCTCAAAGGAATGAATTCTTGTGGAAAAATGCAAGGAAAGTACAAAATGGAAAAGGTACGTGGTGCTAATGAAGACCATTGAAAATGTTCCAGCGAAGCGGGGATTTCTGGAGATTCCCTTTAATTTTGTGTATGTGTTCCCGTATTCCTTTGAAATGACTGTAAAAACCGGTGGAAAGGCAAACAAACTGATAAGAATCAAAAGTGGAAAAATAGTACCCGGGTCTTCGAAACAAGATCGGTGTAGTTGTTCCTTTGGAAACTGCCATGTGTGACACCCCTCACCTTCTCATTGTCCTTCGAGGTTTACCTGCCCATAGGTTCCATTGTATAACATTGGGGAAAATAGACAAACGGCACTGTGTGAGATTGGGCAAGAAGTTCAACAAACACAATGCTGATGAGGATGCACACCTCATAAATAAAATATTAAATGCGTTACAATAAATGGGAACAAAATGCCACCGAATTCTGGATTTGGATCAATCGAATCTTTTCCCACAAGCAGAAATTGGGATGTTCTCCAGATTTGATACTTTTTGGATTTTGTCTGTTCTTCTTCATAATCATTAAATTTTATTCCGAATCAAGGTAAACTCCAAGATTTTAAGGGGTCGTTTTAGAAATTTTTGGTAAAATTAGTATTCGCTAACAAGAATTACAGAGAAGCCAAGTTTAAAAAAATGCACCACCAACCGCCGTTTGTACCCCAAACATTTGGTGACTTCAAGTACGCTCCAGATTTTTCCACTCGTTAATCAAAAGCCCAGGTAATTTGCACCGAATAAACAATTCCCTCAAACAAGCTTGTGAACATTTAAAAATGAATTGCCTTCATTTTGGTTAGCTGGACCAAAATACAAGACGCTGACATTGCCATTATTTATACCTCAAACTGGTTCACACACACGTTCTCAATCTCCTTCCAAACGTGTAACTCATACTATGGTCGTCTACATAGGTTCCAGTCTGGGAAAAAATTATAAAAATTGTTCACACACACAATCAAAGCCTTTTGATTCCCGGGTATTTTTCACCCTCGGTCTTTTCACCCCTCGTGTAAAATTCTTGCTCTAATTCTTCCCCTGGAAGGACAATACGAAAGCCTTCTTCTTCTTCCGAAGGAACCGTTTTAATTGAATATGCTCACTGACTGGAAGGCTTCCGTTTCTCTTGCTTCGAACTCTCAGGTTCCGCAGAAACTCCTGGCCCTTTCAACCATTACCTTCGTCAACGTGTGTGACAGTATACGTTGTCGGTGACACCTTGGGGTTGAATTTCGCCAGCTTTGAAATAGCTTCTGCGTCACTCACCTTGCCTGATTCTTGTATGTGTTTGTATTCCCCGTGTTTGCTTGCTCCTATCTGTGAGTCAAGTGATGTGTATTTGATGAACTTTTGGACATGCATAATAACGAGGTTTAGAAGGGGTCGAATACAAATTCTTTGAGGTGATATAATATCCCTTTGTCCAGCCGCTATTTAATTCATCTTGATGATTC
>JAQGBJ010001643.1:0-21442 GCA_034698345.1 Sphaeridia pumilis
AAGTTTGGAGTTTGGACTGCATCATCAAGGACTGGAAGAATTAAGCTTGACCTTACTTGTCCCGAATTGACGAATTTTCCCCACAAAATGCGCTTAACTACACGTTCCATCTTGACGTCGTCGCTAATATAAGCGGGGCTGCAAACATTTACAGCTTTAATTTTTTTCTCTCACAATTCAGCTTCTAACAAGCTGAAATTTTTCACGACTAATTAATAAGTAACCTTTTGCCACCAAGTTCCAATGTGACTGGAGTCAAGTGTTCAGCGGCGGCTTTCATTATGCTCTTTCCCACATTGCAAGATCCAGTGTAAAAAATGTAGTCAAACTTGTGCTTCAGTAGGTCCACAGTCTCCTCAACGTCCCCTTCAAATACTTTGAAACAATCCTTTGAAGCAAAAGATAATCAAAATTGTATATTCTGAAAACAAAACTCAGCAATCAAACTACTATTTTACCACCTTGTCCAAATACTGGGGCAAGATCTTAGCAATTGTAGCTGAAGAATGCGCCGACATTTCCGAAGGCTTTACAACCGCACAATTACCCGCGGCGATCGCTCCAGCCAAAGGCGCCAGCGCCATGTTGAACGGGTAGTTCCACGTGCCAATAATCAGAACGACTCCAAGCGGGTCCTTTTGAACGTAGGCCGAATCCGTGAACGCCAACATGTTCATCGGCACTTTTTCTGGCTTTGTCCAGGCTTCCAGGTTTCGAAGTAAGTTGCTTACATCAGACTTCAAAATTTCGATTTCGTACAAGGCTCCTAGAATTTCTAACGTTCTTTTAAAAAATCATTTTCCAGTGACATTAACCAAGATTCTTCTGACCTTCCATTTCCGGCTTCCGAAGATCCTTATACAAAGCTTGAAGAATTTCTTCGCGGCATTCTGTATACATTCGAAGAAGCCCTTGCAGTTGAGCCCGCCGAAAACTCAACGGCAGCGTACGTCCAGTAGCGAACGCTTGCCGCGCTTCTGCTAACATGATTTCTGCTCGTGACATTTTATTTTATGGCACTGGTAACTACTGAAACGACGGGAAGCGAATGAATGACAGTTTAACACAGACTAAAAATATCTGCTCCAGCCCATTCGATTAATTTCCACAGCAAGAAGTTTGCCTCTTATATTCGGTATCAGTTCGTGTTGACTGTTGCTAATCTTATCTGTAAAATGCTGTACGTGATTAACTTTTTCAGGCTGCAGATGCAGATATGATTTTTCAATTTGTGCTTTTATACTGGATACCGATAAAATGTCCAGTTCAAAGTTTGTCTGTCGAAAGTCCAAGCTTCCAGTCCACTTTTCATTCAGATCAGGTTAGAGCAAGAAATGTGTGCATTCAAAACCGGAAAAATCTTAATTGATTGGTCATTCATTATTCCATCCAATGATAATGTCGTCCATACTCAAAATGAAAATAGAACCGCCGCTCTAAAAGGAACCCGATCAAGGCGACAAATGCCCCAAAGCCGAAAATGTACAAGGCCCAACGGACATCGACGATCCGAACGGTGTTGTGCTTTCGAAATTCAAAGCAATTAGGTGTGACTGCTTGAACATATGTCAATTGCTGCCTCGAAGTCAGACCTCGTTCTTTCCACATGGCCAACCTAAGCATTATAATGTAATAATTTTATAATTCGGCACCTTTTTTCAGGTCTTGAATTTGTGTTGATTATTACTTCCAGCTGAAAAACGGCCTAATTGGATCATCTTTGCGAAAATAAATGGCAGCTCTGCTACTAGCGCCCTCCAGCTTGACTGTTGATTTGAAGCTACACAGGTGCTCGGCAGTGTAGTTAGTGGACTCAAATGCTGAAGCAAAAAAGTATGGCGGCACAGTGAAAACTGCCGTGCGAGAAGTTTCCAGCAAGCGGATGACTTTGTCAGTGTCACTGATTTCCTCAATGGTGACGTCGTGTCCAATGTGGCGTTCAAGGTACGTCTAAAACAAAAAATGAAATTAAGGTTCCCTAGCAACCAAGCAATTATAAATCTTTGCAAATTCCTTCAAAAAGTTTATGACTAAAACCTGCAGCGACTGTATTGCTGTTTTAGCCCTTGGCTGAGAAATTATGGTGAAGCCGTATTTTACAAGGTCCTGAGCGTTAGTAAAAATATCCCGTTGATCAGCGAAAAGAGCAATGATGGACGAAGAAAATACAATTCCAACTATCATGGAGGCGAAAAGGCCACTAAACAATATCAGTTTGAGGTACGTCGTTGAAGATGGCCGATTCATCCAACCTTGATTGCACATTAATCCAACCGAATTCAATGCAGAATCGCTGACAATCTGGAATACAGTGCGAGGTGCTTCCTGATCATCATTCGGATCAAGCTGCACGTTGTAGAGCAAGACTACAATGGACGGCAAAATTAGCCAAAGAGATATCAAGGCTACCCAAGACTGGCCTGAATAAACGCCGGCGAACACGTTATAAAACGCCGATCGAACTTCTTTTTGGTGGAAGAAGCCACACCTGCAGTAGTCGAATGCCTTTTTCGAAATGTTACAAATTTTTCAAGCCTAAGCCTACAGCTTTTAATTATTTTTCTTACGGTGTATGAAGTATTGGCTGGCTTGCTGCATAGTATTTGACTCGGTAATAAACAATTTCGGACATGGTCGCTATGATATCGCCTTCATGACTTTTCAAATGATCCGCAAGGCCTCCAGGAGTCCCATCCTCTTTTTCCAGTATAAAGTAAGGGTAAACTTTTGTTGAATACCTACACCAACAGATTATATCGGAATTGAATAATTCAGAAAAATTGCTAGCAACTTGAGGAATTACGTAAAGTTCATGACTGTTGCAAGTTCATGAAGCCTCTGGATGCCCAAATCTGTCCATTCTTTGCTGGCTTTTCGAGATGTTGTTTGAGGGTCGTCCTGTTCATATAAAACAAATAATTCAACAAATCTTGACTTGGGACAGTCCTAAAATTCGTCGTCCAAGTCGAAACGTTGTCTTACGGTAAGCAACAACCGAAGTTGTACTCCATGGAACTTTGCTCGACGTGCTGGCAGTAGCAGTACTCCGCTCAGAAGTTCCACATGATTGAAGACCAAAAAGTCCCGGATATAATACAGTTCCCAAGCGTCGAACACGGGGCTGTTTGTTTCGATCGAAGTTGTTATGAAGTAAATGCGGGCGTCTTGCCGAAAGATGGAATTAGCAGTAACTCGGGTTCTAGCCTTGGCCAAACCTTCTCGAATGGCCTCATCGCTAATGATGACTTTGGTATTGTTGATTTTGTGCTCCCACATGACGAAAATTACAAGGTTGCTAATACAAGTGTCGGTGGAGTTGGTCGAATTGGTGTATGTGTCGCTCCATGAAACAATCTACAAGTAATATTCAATGAGAACTTTACGATTTCCCATTCCATTTTGGAGATTTTAGCAACACAACCTTTGAAATGGACTCCAGTGTCTTTTCAAAATCTACACCGAAAATGACAAACACATCTGGGTCGAATTCCGAACAAAGTGACTGGATAGCTCCTTCAGCGTGTCGGTGGATGGCGATTGGATACTTCAGAGCTTGGGGTTTGAAGTGACCTGGAAACCAAGCGAAGTACTTCCTTCAATTTTTTGTCGACGAATTCGGCACCAAATGTGATATTTCTTGTTGTACCCAAATTTCCTCTGTATTCCAAAACTGTGAGGGAATACTGATGAAAAAAACGAGCTTCGATCTTGCGCCAAACAGAATCGAATAGTTCTTCTTGCTCATTGTAGCTGAAATTGGTGGTCGCTGTAATAGTGCAAATGCAAACGAAACATAGAAGAGCGGAGAGTAAAGTTGGTTTCTGCATTTTAGAAAAAATTGACGATTATCGGAATCGGAATTTAGGTAGGTAACTGAGCAGCTGAAGTTGATTTTTACTGCAAGGATAAAAAATACGAGTGTAAAAACAACTTTTTGGCGATTGATGATGTTACACTTTTTAGAATAATTTATTTGGCAAAATCAATATGTACTTTAATAGAAGCATTGTGCAAGGACAGTGAATATTATAACAGAATAATTTTCGGGCTTCTGAAAAATCAAGTGTCCGAGCATCAAGTTGATTGCCGGTTTTCGGTCATTTAAACGTCAATCGTCTGTCTTTTTATGGGAGTTATCAATGACTTGTTATACTTGTACACTATAAATTAGCACTAAAATTGTTCAGCTCTGTTGTTCAACCGGGTAAGGTAAACTTTTTGCAAGTTGACATCCGTACAACTCCCTTGCTTGGCTGGGACCAGTTCTGCGGGTAGAAAAGTTGAATTTGCTCATTATATTACTGTGGACTTGATTAAAATTGTATACTGAACAATGACACTTACTTGAATTGCACCGTCTGTTAGCACACAGGAGTTGGCACATATTCTGGTACGTATTGCCGTCAGAGCCACAGACTTCATGGAGATTGAACGGGCAAATGCATGACGTGCATTGCTTTGGATCGGAGTCTCGAACGGAAGCAGCGTCAGAGTCCATGGTGGCAACCAACAACAAAGTTGCTGTAGCTAGGAACCAAGTTGCTTTAATAGCCATTGTAGTAGTATTTTAAATTGCTTGTGAATTCTTTCCGAATCTTCAGTGTACGCGCTTGAATTAAATCTCCACGCTACTAAAAGAACGCTCGTCATATTTATGCAATACGAAGGTTGAAGCAGATGAATGTTTACTAACCGCTAAGCAATTATTTTTACAGTACAACCTGTCGATTTACTATTTACTTTTAATGTAACTTTTTAATTTGTAGAAGCATGGCTACATTTTTGTACACTGACCTGGCCTAAATCAGGGGATCCTTGCAACACTAATATAAAACAAACAATAATTTTATCGAGACCATTTGAGCGGTAAACATTTGGCAGTCTTCTTCCGTGGCCGTAGTTTCCAAAGTGATTACAGTTGAAACTAGAATTCAGGTCAAACCGCAATAGCGTTTGGCCCAATGGCTAGAAAATCTGATTCCGCTCCACATTCTGACCTCGATACTATTCTGAGATCTGCAAAATAAAATCAACAACAAATTATTAGTACACGGTCGAATCATAATAACTTGTTTGTTGATTGTTTAGTTGGACATTGGACTTACATGGGTCGCAGGACTTTTTGAAGCAGGCAAAGTCGCAGTAGTTGCCATACGTATTTCCATCAGAGCCACAGACAGGGCTATAATTGTAGGGGCAAGCGCAAAGTGGTTTACAATTTTCTGAGTCCTTTGGTGGCCTTGCCAACTTCTGTGGCAGACCCAGTCGAGCTTGAGCGTCGTCTTCAAGTCTGTCCAGGCTTCCACCGTACGAAACCTTTCGGCAATTGGCGAATTCAGGAAGTAGCAAAACAGTACACAGAACCGTGGCGGCAATTAATGAAATTGGAGCCATTTTTATAAAGTTTCTTGGCTGGAACGGCTAAAAGGGGTTTGAAGATTTTAGGAGCTTGAAGAGGAAGTGAATCTTTGATAAGGTTTATCTGACAACTGATGCTTCTCCCAGGACCGCACAGCGCTTATAAACATAAGTTAAATGCCGCCGCTTACGTGCTCAAAGTTGTGACTTTTGGCAATCCCATGCTCGAATCACAACAATCACTGACGTCATCAAACGCACACAAGGTGAATCGACATGTGTGGAGTTAGCTGAATAGGTCATGAATATGTGATACTTCGCACGTTTCCGTACCGTTTGTTACATTAAGTATGTGACAAAATAAAAGATAATACATGAATAAGCCAAAGAGTGCGAGTACATAGAATGCGAAATATTGCGAATTCCCTGTTGACGTAGGCTCCAGATTTCCCAACGCTGCTAGGAAATTTCGCTACTTTAATTGCACGTTAATGGCATGTATGGCGCATCCTCATACCAGTGATGACGACGTAGCAACACAAATGAACCTTTACTCTGAATCCACCGTTTGAAATAGTTGTTAACAGTAGTTTCGAAAGCCCCGAAGAAAACAGTTGCAGTGGCGGTAGCTCAAACTCAAGGTCGAGCTTTACAAATTTTCAAATCGGTACAAACCTAAAAGTAAAGCATCTGTGACATCCATGTAGAAATCAGCTGATGTGTAAACTTCAGGCCAGAAGTTGAACAATATTCTTTCGAAATCTAAACAACCGGAATAACAATCCAACATTTATTAAATTCTCCATTTCCTGAAACTTGACTTGAGAGTGTGACAAAATCGAAATCGTATTTTGCAAAAGGCAAAACATGTGGCGTATTGTAAACTAAATTATCACTATTGAGATTATCTCCCGCAACAAATATACATTTAACCCTGTTTGTCCAGCTGTCAGCTTTTGCTTACAGCTCCAGCGATACTATAAATTCCAAACGTCTACTTTTTAAACCTAGCGAAAAATTCTGAAACTTTCTTAAATACAAGCGAACTTACACGAATAATATTGCCTCATTCATCTCCGGTAAAGCTACATCTTGAGTCCAGAGAGCATATTGAAATCATAAAGCAATCAACAGTCTTTCTTAAAGTTACTATTAAAACTTAAATTACATCTAGTTTCGGAACTCTCATCTTCATAGATGCTCATCGGGCACATACGATTCTAGAAAATTAGACCATAATTATAAATTACACCGGATGCGCAGCTATAGCTTGATGCCGAGCAGCCATTGCAGCGGCATGTGCCGTCTGCGCTGCTGCCAAATCCAGATCCGAATAGTACGCCGAGCTCGATGGAGAATATGTGACGGACTCCGCGGTGGCCTGCAAATGAGGCACGGGTGGCAAGCATCGTCTGCATCGATTTGGCAAGTCTTTAAGCTCCAAGTAACAGTTCTGAGCGGAATGTGCCACAGGTGGCCGGCCCCACATTTCACCTCTGCAATTCAAACCAAGACTACTGGAAATTAAAACCAATTTCACTATTCCCTTTCATGTAAACAGCAAAATCCATTCAAATTGAACACTCACGGGATTCCACTATGCAGCTCCGCGTAAATGTTTGAAGCCAGATCTTTGTCATTGTTGTACGGTCCTTCACAGTAAGTATTTTCGGCGAAGGCACCCGTAGGATACACTGGAGGCAACGGCAGAGTTGGCCTCGAACTGGTGCTGATTTTCCGCGCCAAATGTCTTACGGATCCGGAAGCGCTTTCAAACTTCCTGCTTCTGAGCCTATAAATTTGAAAAAACAATTTCTATAATTTTTCTCTCTGACTCAAATCCATTTAACTGGAAACTTGTTTAGAAAAAAATATTTTTACCTTCTGAAACTTAGTACCGCCGCAGTTAAACCCGCTCCAGCCAGAGCACTAACAAGAGCAACAATGGTCAACAAAGTACTTAACGAGAGATCGCCACTGGAAGTACTTGGGCCAAATTCACCTCCAGCTCCAGCCCAGTTACACAAATTGCACTCGTCCTCCGAAGTCGCCGTCCCAGTTTCGTTCAAGTATCCTTTGATTTCGTCGAGTAAAAATGAAGGCAACGGTGGAGGTGGCGGTAAATCCGGTAGGAGACTGTAGGTCCAGCAAAACGATTCGTCTGAGCAGTCCATTTTGCTCACAATAATTTTTGAACAATTTAAAAATTAAAACCAGCTCCAGTTTTAATATTTTGGTTTAATTGTAGAATCCTTTCACATTTTCTCAGAATGTAAACACAAGAAGATCAACATTTCTTTTAGCTCGTCAACGCAACAAGTGCATTGCCAAAAGCCGTTTACTCCAATACTAAAGCAAAAGAGGAAAGGAGCAAGTGTTGACTGAGCACATCTACAAGAATTCACTCAGAGAGATGCCCCAAGGCAATTGGCCATTCTTATGCATTATATGATCTCATAGTTCTGGTACATGTGTAAATTTCCAAGAGTAACATTACATACCAACTCACCTTAACTCATCTTCACTTGGAACATCTCTGTTGAGCTGCAGAACAAAAGGCCATTGCGTCAAATGGGGATGAGGGTGAGTTTCAAGATTATAAACACCATCGCAACAATGGACACGACATAACATTACAAGTAAATATACACACAAAACATCCATAGACCCATACCAAATAAGGATGCTTTCATCCTGAAAAATGTATAGTCTGGAGCCCTTCTTGAGGAACACCATGTTCTAACATTTGAGATCCTTGTCGTCCATTGTCTCCCTTTGTTTCCCTAGTAAATTCGGCTTGAAAACCACCAAAAATTCTCTCTTCTTCTTTCAGTATTTTTGTGTGTACACTTACTTTGCCTTCCGTACGTTTGAGCCTTTACAGCTTCCTCGCGCTTGGTGGTGAGAAAAAGGATCTTCTGAGGTCTGGAAGGTCTTAACAACAGAGACTCATGAATTCAAACATTTCTGTACAAGCTATTGTTCCATGGTTTCAACATATTTGCTTTTAGAAAACACATCTATTAAATCGAGATTTGGGTCTGCTTTTGTCCAGCTGGATATTATTTACCACAAATCCATTGGATTTCAACACGCCCCCTGATCAATTCCAGATGCTTCAGTTGGAGTAATTTACCTGGAATTGTAAAGCCTTGGTTAGGATCACAGAACAGAGTAAAAATTCTGAATGTCCACTACAAAGCAACAGGTGTATGCTTCCGCAGCGCCATCTTTTTCGGGCAATCGTAATCCAACCCAATTGCGTTTGCGTAGGTAAATGGCGTTGGCGAATATTTTCACTTGGAATAAAATTCATCGATGGAAAGTTGTAAAAGTATAAAAAATACATATAAACTTGTACATAATTCATTGTCACTAGCATGAAAAGCCATTGGACTCGACAGCCGGGAATGGCAACAAGGAACAACAATAAAACGCGCTTTTGATTTTCTATGGTGCAGGACCACAATCGAAAAATAACACTTTCGCGCTTCAAGGAGCTTTTCACAAAAGATTTACGAATTACACGGCTAAAAGGTTCACTGAATTTCTCCAAATGCCAAATCGCTTTTGCGTATACATATGCAGTCTGCATGAAAAAGCTCCTGCTTACAAGCCAAAGAACCTTCAGTGTGTTTTCCCATATGAATGGAAAAAACATGTCAGCGATATTTCATTTTGAGGAAAGCCGCCAAGACATGTTTGGATCCCTTGACTCCATTGTTGTCATTGCAAGTCGCTGGAGTGGACTAATTGTTGGATACGGTAGCTGCCCCTGATTTTACCATTCTGTAACTTTGGGTATTCGTGTTTAGTGTTGGCCTCACCGTGGATCTTTTAGAATAGTGGCATTCTTGAGTCGTCTTCCAAATACGCAATGTCACTTTATAAAAAATTCATTATAACTTGTCTTGAATGACACCTTCACTCTCCAGAAACAAAAAAGCTTATTCAAGTCAGTCGTTTTTATTTTAGATCTGTATATACAAAACTCCACACAATTTCACACTTGAAACATTCGGCTTCTATAGGTTGAACTACACTTGGTTAGCGATTAGCACTGATATCCTATAATTACTGACTGCGCTGCAGCTGCTAACTTTAAAGTTAAAAATTAATCTTAACTATTGTAGACTCATGTATTCAGATTAGTATATATATTTACGCTACAAGCTTAAAGTTGCTGGTTTTGTTAATTTGTAAGTGCGCTTTTAGGACATACAGAAAGAAACTGTCAAACATACATTTTAGAATTAAACTTAAGTATTAGTGGACTAGTAAGACATTTTTACAAAAATCGGTGCGGTACTTAGTGGAACATTATTTATATAAAGCTGCTTTGCTTTACCCGACAAAAGTTTACACTGCATTGTCGACAGAGGGCGCACAAAACGCTTCATGTTTTTAGTTGATACAGCATTTGAAAACTATCGCAGCGAATACATTTCACGTTACTTCCTTTACAACTCTTAGGTTTTTAAAGCGTTACAAATCTGTATGAAGTCGCCATAAGCGTCGACACGAAGCCTAGTAACGATACATAAGTTAAGCTGGAACTGCTGGCGACATGGGATGAGGAAGCAGCCCGTTCTTGCTGAACAAGCCTTCCGTCAGACAGCTTAGAATTTTGGCTTCGATGGTGTCTGGAAAGTACAGCCTTCCGCTGACTTTCATCCCTCATATCAGCGTCAGCAATATGCAATATTCTCGTCATATGATATTCGTAAACTGGTCCCATTTGAACTGGAGAACGGCGACGACGTCCGAAGGCGACTTGACCATTTCGGCAGTTGATCTGCAAAACGTCAACAGTTTTTCAAGCTTTAGTACCAATTGTTGGACTTGTAACAATTTGACAACTTACGCCTTGACAAGAGCCCAAACAAACGTTTACGGTTCCTCTAAAGAAGATGTAGTTGGAATCCGGAAACTTGAAAGCGCGGAATTTGGCGCTCAAAACGTCTCCATCTCGAGTTTGGAAGTTTTCGAACAAGTATGGATCCACAGAGCACCTATACACGTTCAAAAGTAAAAGTCAGGCAAATGTTACAAACACATTCGGCTTGATTATACAGAATTAGGAGGAAGACAGACGGGTAAAATTGGCAAAATCGCCTCAAGATGTAAACGTGAGGAGAAAATATACGTGTGGATGAATGCACAACCAACACCACCGGGTATGTGTCTTTTGTCGTTGATTAACATAAGACATAATTCACAGGTAAATTGTAGGCTAAGAAGACGTTTGGGGGAAATGAGTTCAGATTTATTACCCATTGAGCAAAATAACTTCTGACTGCGGCCCAGTGTCAGTGACATCCAATTGCGACATGAGGATTCCATACACTTCGCGGCTCCTCGAGTCCAAACTGACGTCCATGGTCAACGGCGTTCCCGGCTGGACAAGGAGTTCTTGGCCAATGGTTCGGCCGTCCTGCTGCACGCTCATCGACAACATTGGTTCGGGAGCGTGACCGACGATTATGTTGGTGATCGTTAGCGTTCTGTCGAATAAAAAGAAAATTATTGCTCAATTTTTATGCCTTAATCAACTCTTATCGTCTTGTTATCAATGCAAATTCCCAATGCTTTGGTAGTATGCAGCGAGCCAATTTCAAATTTGTGTGTCTCTTCCAGAACCAACATTATGAGCACACCTTGAAAAACCGCAAGTAATTGACTATTGTTCAGAACCTTCTTGCGAGAGACACAGAACATGTGTGATAAATGTCCCTGTTGGTTTCGAGAGACATTTTGATATCCTTCCTTAGCATTCCTCCAGAAAGCAAACAGAAATACATTTATCTACACGCCTTGATTTTTTGCCTAATGACCCACAGGGGTTCTTTTAAAAGCCATGACTGGGAGGATTGTAATGTATTTAATTCTTGCAATAGCTCCGATGCAGTTTAACCTAACAAGCCAGCACCCGACTTGACGGATTGATAAACGACTTTTGTTTCCGTGTCACGACTTTTTCATGGGTCAGGGGTCGCGAGCTTTGTTTACCACCCACAAGCGTTCTTCGGGACACGATTCGTCCGGCCGATTTTGTCTGTCTGACTCTGTACGTTTCTCGCCAAAATACAAAAGTACAAACTTTGCAGCAAATTTTCAAACCTCCAAGCCCGACGCTTAAAATTGTACACGGAAGTATTGCCGCTTTTTAATTGGCGCTATTACTGCAGCTAAACTGCTACTTGTTAAACCCTCTGATTCTTGTACCATTTGTACAGCTACCAAGTTAAAACGATAACCAAACAGGTCGTAATTACCCGCCCTGTTGTTACAAGCCTCAATTTAAAAATATTGAATATTCAGCAGTGCATAGTAAATAGTCAATTGGCCTTCAGAAACCTCGGGACAAATCAAACACCAACCGCGTTTAATGCCGAAATGGGCAAACTCTACAAATGACGTCTCACAAACTTGATGGAACTTGCAAATGCCCACAAGTACGAATAAACCTTGTTTTAACGATGATTGCAGCTTTCTCTGACAACAACCCTTCTTTCATTCTTCTTTACCATTTACAGGACTAACATCCGCAAATTAAAGCCAGATTAATCGCCGGCGCATGGTGTTGAATCCCGCTGAGTTGCCGGCAGTTTTTCTCTTGCACTCCCCATAGGATCATCACAATAATTCAAGTTTAATACTACTAATTTTTTGACAGATTCCACTTGTTCCTCCGAGATCACCTGGTGTTTATCATCATAAAAAAGGCATGTGGGAAAAAATCCCTCTTCTCGTGATCCTTCAAGTAGACGAAGAAGAACCAAAGACACTCCACACGTGTCCCTCGTTTCTACAACAAATTCCATAAGAGCCTCAGGAAATGGCGGATATAAAATTCGCAGGAATATGCAAAGAATAAAACACGCACAATGATTGACACATTACTTACGCACCTGTAATTTATGGCACGGGGTTTAACAAGCGTATCCGCTTGTACTTTGTCATATACACACACACGATCCAAAGACTTTTGCCGGCATGAAGCGGAAGAAATGTCAGAATTTGTTATCTCTTGCCACATGGCGGCGGCGGAAATTATTATTGCGAGCGAATAAGCTTATAAAAATGCTACGGATTGCCCTGAGTCAAACAAAGCCTTTGACAATTAGTTGTAAAAAGCTTTGGAAGTTTTTGTTCTTGAAGGATCGGGCATCGAGTGTGTATGTCTTCCAAGTTAGATCTAGTATAGAACAAATTTTTACAGTTTTGATTTTCGAGGGTGAGAAAACTTTGTTTTATATCATCATCAAGGAGACGACGACTGACTGTGTGAACAACTGAAACTTGAAATTAATTCCGACCTGTTGTTGTTATTACAATACGGGATTTCTCATACACACAAGCTCACATGTCTGTGTAGCGAGCTTCTGGTAATGAGTTCGCGGTCGCGGGTCTGCGGTGCCCGGCTTTGATAGAGAACAACAGGAAATGTGCGTAAGCTTTTACGCAGCTTGAGAGACGATAATCATAAAGCTTTTTACAAGTTACGAAGGCAAAAGAAAAAAGAAAACCCTTGAGAGTGCCTTGTTAATGAATCCTATTCAAATCCCGGAGGTTTTGCTGCTCCTGCAGCACTTCCCTTTTGCCAACTTATGGTTTTGCCCAAAGACAATGGTTGAAGGAGACGTAATGAAGAGTCAAGGTGTGGAAACCGGGTAACAATGTGGTTTCCTTGTTATTAGCTGACTTGGTTATTTTGACAATGCTGTCCGATTTTGTGGTTCGTGTGGGAATGTCGACTCGATCACATCATGTTTTTAAGATAGTTCAGGTGTCTTAATTGGACAAGATCAGGAATGAGGATGACAGGCACAAACTGTCAAACTGATTTCAACGAGTTCTCACGGTGACGCTGTTGTTGGAATACGATGGTGACATGTCAGAATGCTTGACACCAAAAATTGTAGGTCTGGTACCGGTTATATGTTTTCTTGAGGTTGATGAGGCTTTGATGGACATTTCACTGGTCAGAAATGCTCATGTTGGTTCTGAAGTTGTATTCAGCAACAATGCATTTGTTTGGGAAGTTGTAAAATCATTCCTTATCTAAATTGGTGATTAAGCATTCAGAGCTGAAATTCAACTGTCGAACAATAACTTGCCAGTACTTACTCAGGTTCCTGGAATCCGGCTGGAAGAACATCTCGTTTCGCCCGGAGAGTTGAATTCAAATGATTTCCGTCAAACGTTGGCAACGATTCCAGTCGGCACTTGACCACCATTTGGAATTCTTCAGGAATTGTTGAATTGTCCCCGTAGGCTAAAACGACTACTTGATTGTAAAAAGTCCGCGAGCCCTGAAATCAACAAGGAATAAAACAGTCAGATATAAAATTAAAATTGAAGCATACATGCTTTTTTACAAATTATACAAAATATCGGAACGTTCAAATCCAAGCAAGGTTTGAACTTTGGCGGGGCGACAGAAGGAGTTTTGGCAGCGTGTTTTTCAGTTGAACACGTGACTGCGACTCAAAACAGCCAGGATTCCAGGCAGTTACGCCAAAAATGTTTGGAATGTTTCATGTTTAGAGTGCCGCGCTAGAGCGTGCTTTGTTTACATCAATTTTACAGCTTTAACTAGAGTTGAAGCAAGCAAAATAGTAACTTTAGTTGTGATCAACGCTTTAAATTAATTTTTGATTTCAAAATTCAGTTTGTGCATCCCTCTTAACCGTTTGAAAAATGTCAGATTCCAGGGTAAGTGTAGTGGCATTAAAATCTGGTAATTGGTTGATCACTGAGATATCGGTATTACAATATCTGTTTTGTATTTTTCAGAGGCTTTTTCAAGCTCCTACTTCCGGCGGATCCGTTGGACAAGGATCAAGCTTGCCTGCAACCGATGATGACCGTTCAACAGTCAATGAGGCAGCTGTATCTTCAGTTGATGGAGAAGCCCTGTCTCATTTTGCAATTTCGGAGCTGGAGAGCAATGTGGATGATTCCGTCGTTTTGCTCGTCAGTTCAAATGAAGTTACCTTCAAGATCAGCAGAGATTTGGCGGGTCAGATCGGAGTTGTCAAAGAAGCATTGGAACTTGTTGAAGATTCGGAGGATCGGCAGCCTTGTCCCCTAATTGATGTGCATGCTGATACACTCCGTCTTGTTATCGGATATCTCCAGCAGAATGAAGTATATACTGAAGTTTGCTATTATTTGTGGACAACTATAGTAATGAAGCTACGAATGGACGGATCTAATTTACTCATGTTGTTTTTCATTTCTAGACCCCTGCGGATCCCTTTGAGACGCCGGAAGCTGAGATGGAATACGTTCAAAACAAGTTGGAATGCAACAAGATGTTTGTTGCAGACTTGAGTCAGACTGAATTTCACAATCTTATGAAGGTAAGGTTTCAAATACTAGCATTGTTCAAATGTCTAGAAACCCTTCAACATCTTTCTTATACTTGTGATTTAATGAATCTAATGTATTATAAACGTGTGTATTCCAGGCTGCTGACAAAATGGACATACCAGATTTGCTCAAGCTCTGTTGCAACCACTTGACCAACAAAATCCATAACAAGAATCCTTCTGAGATTCGCAATATCTTTGGATTCCCGCCTGCACGAGCATCGAGGCAAAGAAACATCATTTCAAAGAAAGCCCACGAAGACTTTGTGCAAGCCAATGCACACAACTCTGTCATAGTCTTCAACAGAATCAATGATAATGATGGTGATAAATTCTAGTTTTTTGATTTCCTGGATCTGGTTTCAACATGTATCTAGCTTTACTAAATGTCTTTCTGATTCTGTGGAAGCTTGTATAAGTTTTATAAAGAGTTTGTTTTTTGCAGCTCGCATTGTATATTGTGCCTGCTTTTAATTCAGCTGTCAACACCTGTTCAGAAGAGTATCTCATTATGAATCAGCCGTTTGAAGTTGAGGAAAGAGGTCGCTCAAGTGCGTAACACTTTTGAAGTCGGATTCTTTTGTCGGTCTGTAAAATTAGGTAAAAATCATAACCTGCGTAACACAAAGTCAAGCTAAAACAGGACAGACGTTCATCGCAATCGCAGAAACGCAGTCAGTCAGAATGACTATAGGCTTTGCTGGTTTTGAAAAAGAAGAGACAATACGTGGCTCATCCTCTTAATGCTTTGCCATTTACCCACTTCTGAAGACCGTGTCGACAGCTTGTAATTGACAGGGCCATTCATAATTGTGCGACTTGCGTTTAAAAATAATGGAGCTTTTATGTTGTGCCAAAAGTTATTTCTCTCCACGTTCCTGTCCTGCCTGTACTTACAAGGAGTCTAGTTGCATTAAGTTAATAGCTCTGAGGACCAAATCGATCACGTCCGTCAAAAGGCTAGGTCATGCAATATCATCCATCACTACTATCACATCAGCTCAACTTCTTGCTTCACTCGTCAGGATCAAATTTCATATCACATCATCAGAATCTGAAATTCAATCTCCGTGTGGAGCGGAAATTCGCATATCTTTTTGTCAATGCCGTCAATCCATCTCCGCGTTCCTCTTCCTGCCTTGGGGAATGATTGCAGTCCAAATTACATCCATTTCTATTTTACTCGGCATGACATTAATGTAATTTACAGGAAGCGATCGTAATCCAGCTTATGTTTAAAAACTTTCAGGCATTTCAGGACCATGAAACCTCACCCTAACGTCATTGATGTTGCCCCATGACTTGATCTAGTTCGCCCAAAACTGGAACAATGGGTTACGTCGATGATCATCGAATGCCGGCATTTCGGCTTAAAGACCCTTTTTCGCCCATCACGACAAGTAAGCCAAAGCCATATAGCCACTGTTGTAACTACCACATAATTAACGTTAAATTAAGACCTAATTACAAAACAACGTGCGTTTGCAAGACAGATTCGGATGCGACTTTTGGCTCCGGCTGAAATTCTGAAATCAGGACGGACAACTTTTGGCAATCTCAGCCAAATGTAACTTTCAACAATATGTAAGCTTCAAATCTCGTTCGTCAGTAGAGTAGAACAGAATATTATTTGCTGAGGCCGCATTATAGTTTGCCGATATTTCGGCTTCGGCCCGAGCGGTTTCTTTTGACCATTGGCGATCTTTGATTCGTTCGCACGCATGCCTTTTGAACTAACTTTCAATAAACAAATACTTCTAAAATGTACGTAAACGTTTGCCAACAAACAGACTTGTATCCCCTGAAGGCAAGTGCTTTTTTGTGACATAAATACTGAATTAACGGTTGAATTCAAAAACGGTCTTCTGTCGTTAAATGATTCACATGTGGATCTGCACTACATATATGAATGTTTTGTCATCCGTTTCCGGCCATGGTTTTTGCGGAACCAGTGAGTGATTTTGCACCAACTTAAACATCTGGACTTTTAATGCTATCGGATACGAAAATGTCTTAATAATCAGGAAGAAAAACTATTGCAGAAATGCACGCAAACCGGCCTTCACACAAGATATCCGTTTCGTGATAGATTTATATAAAATTTCTTATCTCTTTCCCTCACTTGGTAGGCGTTTCCTTGCACTTCCTTTCCCAACTTTTTAAAGGCAATTAAGCCTTGAACAAACATTGGGATTTGATGAGGGAAACGCCATGTTCAGATTCTGCTACCTCTCACTAAACGACGCTATTAGCAGAGGAAACAATCATCTTGTACCACTACTTTGTTGGTTTTTTATTTCCAGGTGCATGATTTACGTCGTTTTTAAAATTCTTCATTGGAGAATGTTGATGCTCACACCTTTTGATTGTTTTGGCTTCAAGCTGTAACCACAGGCTCATCAATTACATGTAAGCAGTCAGCAATCAAAGTTGAAACATGCTTTTACAAGTTTAGGTTCAACACAGGATTTTAATAGACTTTGTGAACACGCTTGGACGCAAACAAGTTTCTCAATATACGTAAATACGATGGTTAAGGAGAGGTTTCAGGAGGCTCCAAAAATTCTGGAAGTTTTAAAACTGCTACACGCGCTTTCACATTCCTGTGAACAAGTTGCTCAATTTTGAGTACCTTGAACGACAACAGTTCAGGTTGCTTACTTGAGCCGTAAAATTCCTTTGGCAAGACAATGAAGCTACAAGTTGACAGGCATAAAGTATAAACTGATACAAACTTTCCAAACATCAAGTTTAGGTATCCTGGTAATTTACGAAAAATGAACCTGAAGAAATCTGAAGAATGAAGTTTATATTCTGCAGTCTCTAAAGCTTCTTATCGGTTTCGCCAAAATTATCTGCGCAAGTGAAAGTTACGTCACACAAGTTCATGACATTTAATCTCCGTAACATTTCGCGGTTTTGGCGAACGTTCTTTATCTCCGTGACAAACTTCTTGAAGAATCCACAGTATTCAATAGAAAGTTGAAAAAAATCGCGAAACTGCAGCAAAAAACACCAAGCCACGGAATGACAATACATACTTGCTGTAATCTTTAGGTGAGCTCGGGCTGTAAATCAGCGTCAATTACTTGTCTTTATTGAGTTTACCGGCTAATATGTTCATGCATTGTAAGTTGAATTGTAAGTAAGTAGCGACCGAATCATCATGTAAGTTTTTGCACTTTTTGCCACTATCGTTTCGGCATGACCGGGAGGAGGGCGGGTCAGATTAACTTATTGTGGCAAAAAGCGTCATTTAGCTGTACATTTAAGTTTATGACAGCCACTGTAAAAGTAAAGTGCTTCTTCTCCGGTCTGTCTGTATGTATTTCAATTTTGCACAAAGGATGTAATCAAGCTGTATAAATTGCTAATGCTCAATGACTAAGAGTAAGAGACTTTTTACAGGTGCACAGAAGCGAGAGTGACATTGACAATATGTATTCGCAAACTTGATCTTCGAGCTGACTCCCAGATTAATCGAGGAGGCAAGTTGTCTCTTTTAACTGTCGGATATCTGTTCTTGCTGATTTCTTGTGACAGGTTGAGCGATTTTGCGAAATGGCAAGTTCAAGATTCATGAAAACACAGCTTGCAACGGTTCTCAAGCCCTTTGAACCTTTGGAAAAAGACGGATATGAAATTGCGGTAACGTGTGAGAAATTATTGCTTATATATGGTTGAGCTTTAGGAGGTTTGCGCACAAGATGCCCTTGCATTTTTCGAAATAAGAATAGCAGAAACTGCTCACACAAATACTTGAGGCCTTGGGTAATTTCCCAAGTTTTGATAAGGTAACTTACAACAACTTGGAACATGTAGTGTTCAGAATCCAGTTTACGACTCTGTTAAAGTAAATGCGTCAAATCCTCTGAGGACTGAGGTGTCAATCGGTCTCAAGTCTCAAGCTGTTTGCCTAAGAGGCAAGTGTCTCAACTTTGCGATAGCCTACAGAGTTCTCATGCTGGTGGGAATTTTGAAGAGATTCCATTGTTTCAAGACAGCTTTGACCGATATTTCCACCGGAAAAGTTAATTGGTCAGAGGTGTAAAGTCTCATAGGGACAGGTGCCAAATGCATTTGCTGTGACTAATTTGTGAATACATTTTTATACATGTATTTAAATGTCGATTGCTATTTCGAACAGTCGAGTAGTTGGCGAATTCCAATATTGCATGGTACAAAACTTTTAAAATTCTTCGTCACGTAGACTACGTTTTACGGAAGTACCGCAGCAGAAGCGCCCAATCTGATAGCACGCAGGTTGAAGAAAGACTGGGCCGCATTGTTTCTAACTGCAGCGTTTATGTTGCAAAAGCTTTTGTATCTTGACACAAAATCTCTGTTTGAAAGAAATCTTCTTGAACTCCATGCGCAAAGCGTTTTGACGGCGAACCAAGAGAAACAACAAAATTAGATTAAAACTCACCGTTATTTTATTCAAGATTTGTGTAGTTCCGCACCGGTAAAAGTCCTTTAGCGGCAGCCGGAAAGTCAGTTGCGTCTCGCCAATCTGTTCAGGCAGGCATGACATATCTGCAAAACACACACATGACCATATTAAATTCAATTCAAAAAGTTCATCTCAATTACATAATAAAACCCAGTATGTGTACATATTTTTTGAAAAATTTAATTTTATGGCGTGTGTAGTTACACACACACGTCGTCCTGATGCATAGTCTTTTGCGATTATACCTCAAACCACAGAAACCACATAGAGAATTTTTCGAGTAATTGTTTTACAACTTCCACTACTGACTACACAGCTACCGCATGGTCCACGTAACTAACTAAAAGCAACCGCTAAAGCCCGTTTCTTTGAGGCTACTAACTGCATCCGTCGACGCTTGAGTTGATCCACTTGCATGAATTGTGCATTAATCCGAGTGCAAAAAGTCATTTTGCGAAATGCTTTCTGGGTTAGTGCTGCATTGTTCTTTGCTAAATGACCGACTCTTGCGTTTTTGCCATTCACAAAAATTTATAAATGGTGGATGGCCACGTAGATACAAAATACCGTTTCTCCCTCCTGCTCAACATTTGCCGTGTGCCAAAGCGTTTTTGAAAAATTTGGAAACGCACACTTCATGTATGACCTGATGATTAATCAAAATCTCTAGCTGAATTCAACGTTATACTCAACTCTGCGCACACAAGTCAGCATCAATTCTTTTCTGATCATATCATGTCAGACATGATTTAATTTATCTTGGACATCATCTTCTTGATGGCTTTCGAAGACGTGTTCGACTTTATGTTGTGGAACGTATATCGGCCTCCTTTATCGTGTCGAGAATGCGAGTTACTCTAACTTTTAAAATCGATAAGTTGTTTCGTGTTAGAAAAGATTTACTTGAACCTTAAAATTTTGATGTCAAACAATGAATACCCATTCTTGAAATTTGTGTACAACGGTAAATTTTGTATGTTGTGCTGTTTATATTTACACCTACCGAATTATGTTTTTATTAAAGGCGTTACTCTCACGTAACTTTAATTACTACCTGATAACCTACACCAACAACTTTGGTGTTGCTATCGTATTGCGTAAGACCCAGAAAATCTCTGCTTATAAACCATGTGTCAACGTGTAATAAGACTGTGAGATACCGGAAGCGCGAAATTGCATCATGGCCAAATTCGCACGTTCACTAAACGTCTCACACTAAAAATAAGGAATAATTTGATGTTTATACTTACCCGGGTAGTTTCGAAGGCCATGAAGATACGCGCCGGCAATTTGGCTGGAGCTCTTGACGTTGACGAACATTTCGTCATTGTTGCAAGATATACTTGAAGAAACTGCAAGTGAAGTTGAAGAACCGGATTAATTTTCACATCTTATAGACCTATAATTTAACACTAAAAGCTTCTTTCTTTAAGACAGTTGTTGTTGCTGCTGCTGCTTTTGTTCCAAAATATCATGATACAAATTCTTGGTCGTATATACGGCTTCAACATAGCTTGTACTTTTCAGCCAACTTAATGAAATTAATCGCCTTATCAAACTGTATCCTTGTAACAGGATCCTTAATTGAAAATAATTTCCACCACGGTTTCTTGGAAAGTTTTAAAGCAATATACATGCCAAATCCTTTAATTTTGATCCTCGTTGTCCGGTCTGGACCACAACATCCTGAATCCGCACTTCCACTTTCTCATCATGATAATAATAATTTGCCACTTGTTTCTTTCACCAAGAATGATTAATGTCACTCCTATTGTTACAGCCCCATACACACTTCTTGCACGGAACGGTACCACAGGAATAATAATAAAAAGGTAGAAAATTAGACGAAATTGGAAACCACAATATAATTTACCCCTGGGCATTTAAACCATGTACTTCCTAACTCGGTGCTTTTTCACCGTCTGGTCAATTCAGAAGCTTCAACTTGAGCAATCACTCGAGTTAAGTTCCATCAAAGCCCTACAGGGCACAACAATGGTCATTATTGCAAATCCCGCACTCGAGCTGGCATTGTCCCGAGCAAATCAAATCAGACATCAATAAAATTGTAGTTGAGTACCAAAAATTTACAAGATTGTAACGTACACATTTTAGCACACCTGTTGATGATACTTGAATCCTCTCAAGAGGTTCATTGCGAGTTTTCCGCTTAGAGATACCCGCTTTCATTGTCAAGTCTGTAAATACCTGTGTGTGTGTGGGTGTTTGACTTGTTGCTTACCGAGAAAATTGA
>JAQGBJ010001644.1:0-21441 GCA_034698345.1 Sphaeridia pumilis
GTTTGTGGAGATCTGTCATATTTCACGCATCGATACATAAACATGCAAACCTTCTGGACGTTACGCCAAGAAAACACATGAGGACTGAAACCTGTCACAACTTTCATAATTCTTCCACGACTACTGACTCAGTCAGTCTGGCAACTTACAATACGATCTGGAAGGTCTTTCCGTTCATCTTCAAAACGTCTGACTGGAAGCTGGTCGAAAGGCAAGTTGTTTCGAAACGTTTCAAAATCTAAGGGTCCATACACACCACTAGCCAAGGACACCCACAAGGAAGTGTTGAATGTAAACAGGGACAAATATTGTCTAGGTAGGCTACAAACCTCAAAACAAGTCGTCTAACATTACATTTACCATTTCCTTCCTGGTTTCTTGACATACGAAGAACTTTTACCAAAGGGTGGCTACAAGTGGCTGCATTTCACAAGTATACCAGTAAGAAACTTTACAAAATCTACCATCGTAGTGTGTGAATCCGCTTTAATTTGAAGAATTTTAGGTAAAGTACTACAACAACCATCTTGAACGATATAAATATCAAATCAGTCTTGTTATCATACTCTAAACCTGGTTCCTTACAGATTAGATTTAAAGGCAAACTGAACAGATATTCGTTGAGCTACAACTATGCTTTACGGGCACTAGGGATATAGCGTTAATGAAAAACTAAAGTAGCCTCTTCTAGAACGCCGCATTTTCCACACGTTTACAGCATTACTACACTAGTACATATTAAGACATGTCTGGCATTTAACAAACAGTAAGGACTTTTGATTTGGAACGTTTTAATCGTTTGTGTATCCAATGAGCCCAAGACTTTCGATAGCTTTTTTACAAAAACATCATCTCACCACACTTGGAATTTTATATCAAAAGTCTTAAGTTTATGCCGCATGCTCTCAAAAACTGACAGAAAACATGCAATAACAGCATGGAAAACACATTTTGGGGAATAATGAGTGAACGGAGGACAAAGGATAGATGAACATATGTGTAAAATTATTAGTGCCATTGAATCATCACGTACATTCTTCTTGACTACGTCTTACATTACGAGCAACTTTCCTCTTAAATTCTAAATAGTTCTCCCTCCATTCTTTCTGCAAAGGCACAAAAAAAGAACCATGTTAAAATGTGACATTGCTCCAGAAAATATTCATCACCCATCTATGAATCACTTACAGCAGCATCAACATTAGCGGGGCTCTCGTCATTCGGATCAGCTAACATGGAAATGACTGATATGAGAATCGTCTCAACAGTATGAACAGGTAACCATCTCTCGGAAGCTTTTTCATATCCCCACTTATCATCACCGGGCTCGTGCAGAATTGAAATACAAACGTCTCCGTTCTTATCGACTGTAAGACAAACCAAGATTAGAACAAAAATTTCCACAATACAAACTCACACCAACTTTTCAAAAACTTACTGTTAGGATGCCAGATTTCAGTAATGAACTTCATCTTAGGAGGACGAAGAGGGTACTCCCGCGGGAAATACAGGTGAGCCTTAAAGAATCCTCCTTCACTGTGAACACGACAAAATCAGATGTAAAAGAACATTCAGCTTTAGGGCCTTCGCCCAACTGCCCATCATTATGGTGATACCATAACCATGTTGTGAAAAAGAGTTTCAACTTACTATAGAGTGTCTGGTGGTCCTATGATCAGTACTTCCCATCGATAAATGTCTGCATCATCAATAAGGCCGGCTGAAAACCCCTCCACCGGATTTTTCATCAGCTCTGTAACCATCAAAAGACCGTTAAGTACTATCACCTTGCAATTTTCCAAAATATCCAAAGCATTAAATCTCCCAACTCTTGATATACCTGCGAGCTGCTTCCTAAGCAAAAGCGTAGACTGTGTTTCAGCCATCAATTTGCAGTTTAGAATTTAATCCCTGAGATTCTACTGCAGTCGGGTAATGAATGGATATTGTCGAGGGCGGTTTAACTCGCTTCTTCTCCTTTTCTCTAGACACCAACAAATATCACTGGTTCTGAATCTGCAAAAAGAAAAAAATATTAGCCGTTGTAGTAGTCAGCAAGAGAGTTCGATTCATCCACGATCAAACGACCTTGTAATCAACTTATCACTGCGCAATTTCAAAACTTTCCGCCGTATAAAGTATCTACTTGTTAATGCGGTTCAACCTTTCTAACGACCATAAACTGACGTGATTTCTGACTTGTCCCCTGATTAATGTACTTTATATTTTGCTTCCCTCTTTTTATTGCAATACCAGCAGCATTTGGCAGAAATGAAGTCTCACCGCATGTACCGATCTGCATTTCATACTGGTCTAAAAAAGTAGTGAAAACGCAAGAGGATTTTGATATTGTTCCCAGGAATAGAAGACTTTCAACCGATCGATGGTTTATAGTAATGTCTATGCCGGCGATACCTCACCTCTACATGTAATATTATTCCTAGCCGGTTACTATATTCTTGAAAAAGTTTCTTATCAAACCGCTTCATAACCTTTAAGATACAAAGCGGAAGTAATTTGCTTAACGTTTCTTCCTTTGGTAAAGAATGACTCAAAGATTTTTATATTTACTCACCCTTTGTTTCAGCTCCGTTCTTGGGACGTCGCTGAATAGCCCGTAGCAATGCCGTTTTCCGTTACTTACTTTTGCGCCGACAGATACGACAAAGGCGGACCGACGGAATCCTTCTCGAATCGACAGTTCTTGCGCAAATAATAATACTCGCTAGAAAAGCTTAAAGTCCGAAAACTTAATTAATATTTAGCAAACTGTGAATCACCGTTAAATGCACGTATTTAACACATAACAAGTCGCCGTGCGGACCGTGTAAAAAGTTGAGCTCCGACGTTGTCTCCAATCAACTCACACACAGCAAGCTTTTATTCCGCTCCGCATTCTATGCATTACACGAACGCATTTTTTCAAACTTGTCCACTTTTGGATCTTGGGAACATTCCCATTGAGTATATATACCTCAAAGTATGCACAACCTCGTTCAGAACCCATATAACCAAGAGTATTACTCTATGGCTAGCTCCGTCTGAAAGATGCGTCCCGCTAGATTTGAAATCATGGTGGTGCATCCAGTCATCCTTTGCCCCTCGTCAAAGTAGGTAGGACGGAAGGTGCGGACACGCGCGTGTAGCTAAAAGCCTTAAGCTGTTGTTGCAACTGCTAAGGTAAAAATCTGTCGCTAGATGGTGCTGACCGCTTTAGTGGGATGATGATGCTATCAGAACGTTTTGTGAAGAATCCAAAGAGATTACATAAGATTGGATAACGTTTGAAATGGCAAGTAAAAAAATGCCGTTTGACACCCAAATATTTTTGATTACGCGGATGCTTTATTTTGGACGCTGATATAAAATTACATATGTATGCACTTTGTAAATCGCTAAAAGTAAGTAAGCTACACCACATACGCACCATCAAGGATCCATTCCTGTCACAGCTTTTTATCAATCACGCTTACTCTTTCAGCAGATAATTTAGAAGCATTAAACCATTCGCCACATGAGATTTCAAACATAGAATCCATAGCTTTGTAAGTTACTGATAAAGACTAAAAGTACAAGTTTTCAGCTATGAGATACTTGTTGTAAAAAGTATGAATATTAGGTATGCAACCGGCCAAGGTTCAGGAGTGTATTTGATCTGGAAATTTTGCTTTTTCGAGAGGAGGATAAGGTTTCTCAAAGGGTTGTAAGCCAAAAGCTGCGGGACTTGAATCAAGACGATACATGGGGAATCCAGAGAGAGAAATGTAAGGAGCGGGTGAGGATGCATATTGGGAACGAAAGGGTTGGCGTAGTAGTCATCTGTCACAGGTTTGATATGTGATAAATAAAAATGCTCATTGACTGCGATGGGGGCTGGAGCCATTCATTCATGTTTGGACGACGACATGAAAAAACCATCAAGAAGACTTGGAGAAATCGGCAAATATTTAGTTGAGAGGCAACCAGCGGAAAAACGTTATTGCTTTCTTTTGCCAAAGTATAGTTTGTAGAGATGGAGAGAGAAGGGCTGGAGGAACGTCTTTATAAATTGGTCTGGGACAGTATCAGATGGAGCAGTTACATGTTCACTTTCAGAGCTATATAATGGTATATATAATATTAGTCAATTGACGGGAAACATATAAAAGTGATAATACATATACATAATATTAAAAGGGAATTGTTTACAGAGAGAGAAAGAAAGAGGTTAAAAAACGCATTAGTACAGACAGAGAGGCCCTTTTGCAGGTTTTGGCCAAAGTGTTGGATGAAAGGGAAAAAAGGGGCAAAGTGTCAGATGCATGACGCTCCGTGCCAAAACAGAGCGATACAGGGAATATAAATGGGTGTTGGCGATGCTGGTAAAAAATTGAAATCCCTGTACCAAGTTATTGCTGTAGGCGAATGTCGAAGGTTTATAGGTCTGTATTGGTTGCTTATAATGTCAAGAGATTACTACAATTTTTTGGGGGGAAATTATTGGCGAGAAATGTTCTCATTGTTGAAGTCAGTAGTTTTGATCAGGAGGAAGAAGACGTGTGTTGTAAGGCTGGCGGGCTGGCAGTGGACGTATTTTCTTCGGCGGCTTTTTCTTCGGTATTGGCTCGACTGCTGCTGCTAGTGGACCGGCTGAGTTGACGAACAATTCGGGAAAAGATGGATTTTTTCCTAGGTTGAGAAGCCGTCGTCTCACCCGGCTCGACACTGTCACGTCGAAGAGTTAATTTTTCAGTGTCAACATCACTGAATTTTCTGAGCTGAGTCTCCACTGAACCAGGAGGCTTTTGCACATTGCTTTCAGTCCCGAGGCTCGTCTGCCGGCGAACCCTTGAAGGCTTCAACGGGCTGTTTCCACTCAAGTTGGCAAGTTCTTGTCTTTCGCCCGGAGTGATTTCGCTCATAACCGGAGAATACCTCCGAGTGCTGCTGCTGCTGGCAATTTGAAGACTGCTGGCATCCAAAAGTGTCTGGTACTGCGCTCCCGACGACGGCGGCGAACATCTTCCAGCTCTGCTGTTCATCGACGCTCTTCGTTGTTGTTTGAACAATTCCGTGGTAGCTCTTTTGAAGGCGTTTCGAAGCTGAAGAGGATCCCTGGCGGGGTCCTCGGAACTGATACTGTGAGCTCGAAAGGTCGAAGCTTGAGCCCCACCTCCCGTCCCTGCGTCCACACTATAAGTCTTGAATAGTTTTTTAATTTTGCGAGCCTTCTTCTCAAGGACCGTTTCAAGGATGTCAATCTCTTCA
The DNA here is from genome assembly GCA_034698345.1 of Sphaeridia pumilis. Lineage (NCBI taxonomy): Eukaryota > Metazoa > Arthropoda > Collembola > Symphypleona > Sminthurididae > Sphaeridia > Sphaeridia pumilis. The sequence goes on from JAQGBJ010001644.1 coordinate 5,248, forward strand.
TGGGAAAGACTTGGCTCCATGATTGCATGGCTCATTTCTTCAATGTCACGCTCCAGTTGTTCAAGCTCTGTTTCCGCCGCCACAGGAGCAGTTGCAGAGGCTCCTGGAGCCGCCAAGGATGACCTTGCTGTTGACGACGTTGTCGCCTCATTTCGTTGCATCTGCTCAGCGAGCATTTGTACTTCCCAATTTTTGTTGTTGTAGGTTGAGGAGGCTTTCCTGGTCGCGGGGTCACCCGTCGGGTTTGCAGCGTCATCAGAGGAATCGGAGGAGGATGAAGAACTGGCTTCTTCTCCTTCTTCCTCTTGGTCGTCGTCGTCGTCGTTGGTTTGAGGTTGTGGGTTCTTTGGTGGAGCTTCGATGACGGTATTGGAGCGAACAAGTTTCCGCGTCATGGACTCTTCATCCGATGATGAGCTGGAGGATTCGTACTCGGTAGATGTGGAGCCGATATCAAGAACAAAGGCATCATCGGCCATGGCTGCTGCTGCCGCTGCCGCGGCAGCGGCAGCAGCCCTTCTGGAGCCCGCGTCTCGATGGAACTCGAGTTCCCACATTGACACTGGCGGAGGAGGCACTTGATCAGCGGCGGTTGTAACGGCGGCAGTTGTCAAGTCAGCAGAATAGGCGGACTCGCCTTCTTGTCGTCGCGGATCAACATTGTCTCGGTTCCAGCGACTCCCTTCACCGACCACCCTTTCCACTTGACTTGCTCTTCTCCCCGAATCTTTTTCCTCTTCCTGTCGTCTAAAGGCGCTTTCTCTATTCCTTCGAGTATTATTGGACGGTTTAAAAACTTCATCATTCTCGTCGTCGTCATCGGCATCCCTACCAGTCTCGTCATCATCATCCTCATCATCATCGTCTTCCGCTTCCCGGCAAAAGTCATCATAATCTTGACTTGATTTACCAGCATTTCGATCATGGTAAAAGCTCCTTTCTCCAGCTTGATTACGATACCTTCCGCCGTCTCTCTCCACGAGCTCATTTATTTTGGCCTCAAGCGTCGAAATTATAATATCACGTTGTCGGATTTCCGCTTCCAAGTTGAATAGTTTTTGCTCGAGCACATTTCCAACGCCTTGCATTTCTTGAGCGACGAGCTGTCGAACATGGTTGTCCAGGTTGGTCTCTTGTTGCGTTTGTTGGTCGCCCTCTAAATTAGCCTCACCAGCGGCTGAAGAAGCCTCGTAGTGGACTCCGGAAGAAAAGATATTCTGGAAAAAACACAAGAAAAATTTGCAGTAAAATAACAATAAAGAAAAGGACAAAATAAGACGTGGGGAAAACGTCTTTTTCTTTCTACTACTACAGTATAAACTCCAAAATTGTCAAGACGTTTTACTTGAAGAAGCGCGTGTATAAGCTCGGTGGGGCAAGGGACCAAAAGTTGTTTTTACTACTACTACAAGTGGAAAGTGGAGAGACTGAGTAGCATTCTAATGTTTTACAACAGTGGCATGATTTATAACTGCAACTACTTTTATGACACCCACTCGAACAATTTTGGCAAGTTATTACCTCTGGCAAAAGACCGGTGGACGAGGATGGAAGGGATGCAGTTCGCATTGGTCCAAAAGGAGAAGACGACATTGCAAGTGTGTCAGGGGCATCGGGTGACTGCTGTATTGCAACTCGATGAAAAGTGACATTTTTTGACAGTTTCTTGTGTCTGGCAGCATAGCCTTCGACGGTTGGGGCCTTGAGAAGTGCGTAATCGAAAAAGCGGGGAGCTCCTGATGAGGTGGAAGTGGAAGATGGGGTGGGTTCAGTCGTTGTGGTGCTACTGCTGGCCGAAGCGTCTTTGAGGCTATTGTTGTTGTCTGCTGGAGCGGCGCTACTACTGTCTGACCTGGAAACGTCGTCACGGGAACAATTGGGCGAGTTGTTGGATTCCTGTTCGGCGAGTCTTTTCAATATACTTTTTAAATTTTGTCTCTCAGGTGTGTCGTTACTATCAGGTGAAATTGGTTCCAGGGCACACAAATTATACGCTCCCTCGGCAGTTGGCCGGGAAAAGGAGGAAACGGAAGCACGTACGAGTTGGGTCGTCGTCGATGTCAAAGCGTCTCCTTCGGTGGTGGTTGGCGGACCACTAGGAGTATTTGCAACTGAATTAATCAATTTCAAGCTGCTGCCACCACCACCACCGCCATCAGCACGGTTAGAAAAAGAAAGAGTTGTAGCAGCGTTAGATTCACTTGTACCACTTGGACAACTTGTCATTTCCATCACGTTCTTGACGACTTCTCTAGCGTGGCCACTACTGCTGCTGAAAGACTGTAAAAAGGGGCCTCGCCGCCCGTGGTCGCTGCATCTTGTTTGGCTTGCTTGTTCTCCGTCTTTTTCTTGTTGGTGGCCGGGACGAGAGGTTGCCCACGTTGCTGTAGTCTCGTAATTAGCTGAACTAGATTGCGTTCTTCGGCCTAATAAAGCACCATGTTTTGCTCCGCTATTGTCAGTCGTCTCTTCTTTGACGGCTTTCTCCCCGCCACCGGAACCTTCACTCGTGCTCCTGGTAATTGCTAGTGTATTTTTACTCATGAGAAGCTCAGCCATTTTCTGGCGCTCGTTGAGAATCTTGAGCTTTTTGATAAAGGGAAGCCTTGCATACTCGGGCGAGAGGTCGTCCACAGAACAGTACATTTTCAGGTTACGGTCTTTGAGGCTGAGTGCGGATGGGCGGCCGTAGCGGCCACGGCCGGTCACGAGTCCACCGTCACTTTCGCTCCCACCGCCGCTCCCCCGAGTCCCCATAAAAGGCCCGTATTGGCCAGAAGAACAAGTGCTGGCAGTAGTGTCTTGATCTTCGTCATCTTGGCGGTCATCTGGTTCGAGGTCAGTGGGAGGAGGAAGAGGAGGCGGTGGTCCAATGAAACCTCCGGCGATAGTTCCAGGGGCTGTTTGAGGCACTTTTGGACCGGTGACAGGCGGCAGGAGACTCATTCCAGTGTAGGAAGCTGGGGCGGAAGCTGAAAGACGGAGTGTACCTCGTGGTTTAGCTGGAATGAAAAAGAGGGATTAATAAATACATGACCTGGGAACTATTGGTTTCGAGCGCCGCAAGAGACCTGCAGATTATGAGATTCATAGTATAGTATTATATGTACCCCTTCAAGTATTACCCGTAGAGCTTGAGCTGAAGGCGACGAGGGGAGTGGAAGTCTTGCAAGTTGTGGTGGTGGTCCCTGGATCGGCTGTCGAGGGCGCTTCTCCTCCGCCCCCGCCTTTTTCCTTGGCTTCCTTCGCCTTGAGGAGTTTGAGTCGCTGCATAAGTGGAAGGCCAGCGCCAATAATTTCTGCCGGCTCTGGACTGGAGAGGACGTTTCGGTCAGAGCGTTTTGAAGAAGAAGAAGGCATAGCCGGCAAGCTGGAGGATGAGGAAGGTCCTCCGGTTGTCGTCGCCGGCTCTCCTTTTTCGCCACCCTCCTTCTCATCGCTCATCATGACGCTGTGCATCCGGGTAAGAATTCCCCTGGAGCTTCTCCGGCTCATATTGATACTTGTTTCTGTATTTTCTCGTCTTATCCGTCCACTTCTATTGTTGCAATCTCCTGTTTCGCTCGCTGAATCATCTCGGCTGTGAAAGAAGAATAAAAACAAAGATGTCTTAAGAGTGAAAGTGGTGGGGAAAGTTTCGATGGAAATTCCCTTCTTTGGGTCTCAATCCGTGGAGCTTAGGCTTGCTGAAGGATGCGGGGGATTGAGGGAGTGGGAATCTGTAAATTTTTCGCCTTATCACCTCGACTCTCTCTTCTTTCTCTCTCTACTCGACTTGAACCTTTCCATCATGTTCAATTTCCCTTTTCTCTTATCAATATTTAAATTCGCCACTTGGCCCATTCACTTGGCTAGCATGCATTCTCATATCAAGTCATCCATCCATCCATCTACCCACACGACCGCGAGAGACTTGAAATCTTTTCTCACTTTTTGTTCCTCTTGTACTTCTTGTCGGCCTTTGCTAACTCTTTAAATCTTCCCCTCATTTCCTTCCTTTACAAAATTTCACAAAACTTTTCCCACAAAATTCCCCAACACCACCACCACGACCACCTTCTTCTTTTTCCTCGTCGCTCTCCATTATCACCTTGAATTTCCCGACCACCACAAAAGTTGTTATACCCGTCTCTCTCTATACGTGTATATTTTCCAGAAAAAACTTTCTTCTATCGGATCAACAAGGATAAATACTTAAGGAGACTTCTTTGGTCCCCTACAACTTGTTCAACGCATACATACAAACGGGCAGTATAATACGGTAGAGCTAAAAGACGGCAACGGCATGTCGACAGCTGAAATGATTGCTGTGGGACCTTTTAAAAAACCCTTATCAGAGGGGACATATCTTGGTTGGAAAGACGATGGTTAATTTTACCCAAACTGAAACACACTTTCTCAGCGAATATATATATATATATATATTTTATATAACCAAGTAGGATAAATGCATACGCATATAAACAGTTGGTCTTCTTGGTTCTTTTGTGCCGTTTTTTGGCAACTTTACAGTTGAACCTGAGGTTGGAGCGAGAACAAGGGATTCAAAAAGTTTGTGCCGCAGAATGACTGTACTACGCTCCATTTCACGCTTGTCTCTGGGCCAACGATAAATCTCCCATGGCCCATTTCTCGCTTAGCCGCCGCGGGAAATTTAAATTTCCAAAAAGCTCACGGTATTACTGAATGAACCGAGAGGCTGCCATTTCATGTGCCATTCGCTTTGGTCATTTCGCTGTTGCAATAATGTGTTCATGTATTTTGACAAAACATGATAATAATAATAACAACAACAACAACGCCTTTGTTACTCTCTCGACGATCCTTCCGATCATCATCTCCGGTGCTTTCTCTTTTCTGAACGAATTCATTACATGGTCGTCATCGTCATCATCATCATCAACATTTTGCCTCTTGAAAGAAAGTAAAAGCCGAAGGAGAAAACATGCAATACGGTCGTTTGATGTAAACGTTGTGGTCGTTCGCCATTTGATTCATAATCACGTTAACAATTACAATGGTACTTGATTTTGTCTGTGAATATCAGCAAACACCAAGGATCGTCAGATTCACATAGGAACATGATGGAATTTAAATGCAGTCAAGTGTAAGGGCGGTATATATACAGCAACAAAGGAAGGGGATAAATTGTCATTAATTTTGCAAGGATCCAAAAACTATATGCTGAGGGATTCCCACACATTTCCATAGACTTTGAGACAGTTACGTTTCTAAAACTTGAGTTAGCAGAATATTTAGCTGACTGAAACGTATATACGCAATCTGGATGATCATGTCATGATCAAGAGGAAATTTTCGTGTCCGGGAATCGAGCAAGGCTAAATGAAGCTTAATGCTAAAATCAATGCTTCTGAGAGAGGGATTTGGAGGCAAATCTAGCGCTGTTGCTAATTAATTTCCTGGTTGGTTCTTTACTGGCTTCCTTCCGTTTTGTGTGCTTGGATTTCTGGCGCTTCTGCGGTAAGCTCCTGGTGCAGCAAATTATGCGAATGGCAAAAGTTGCCGGTTTCCAAATCCCTCTATAACTGTCTACTCTTTCCAGTTGGCTTGTGGTTAAAATTGTTAACTTGAGGTATAAGGCTATGAGGAAAACGTGATTTTTCGGGCTGGATGGAGGGATATATTGAGAGAATATCAAGAGGACTGGACTACTTTTGTAATAAATACAGGTGAAGAGGCGGATAAAAAGGTGGTGTGGTCGTCAAGTTGTCAGGTTTGAGTGAAAAACTTTTTAGCGGTCTGTTAAAGCTCAAAATTGGGTTGACTGGTGTGACAAGATGGCTTTTTAGTTTCGCAGCTTCCTTTACATACCACAATCCTTCTTTGCATGTCGAGCCATAAAATGTGAATGGTTTGCATTAAAAATGTAAAAGGGTTACTTTTTACTTTCTCTCCGATTCAAACTGCCTGTCTCGACCATTTCTTCTCTCCTTCTTTGTGCCCCATGGCTTGTGAATACAAGAAAGGCAAAGAGGAGAGAGGAACAAGACTTGATCCGTCAGTCAGTCAGCCGGATGAGATTTGAGGATTTTCTACTATATAGTTGTATGACGGGTACTTTTGCGGACTGTGCGCTGACTGCTTACCTGGAGTTGCTCCTGCGACTTCTTCTGATCACATCCCTCAAGACCCTGACGTCGCTCCGAAGTTTTTCCACGATTCGTTTCCCAGTGCTGTCGGTATCGGGCGAATCTTTGCCACTGAGCATGCAGCTTTCACTTCGAGCAAGGCCTATTCGGGACGCCGTAAGCAGTTTGACCGGACCAGCAATTCCCCCGCTTCCGCTGCTGTCTCCTGGAATAGCGCCGCTGACAACGCCAACAGCAACTCCGCCAACAGCAATTCCTCCAGCACCACCACCGCCACCGCCGCCGCCTCCACCTTTCTTGGCAATTGGTGGAGCAGATGCCTTTCTCGCCTCCATGAGCCGTTTCCTTCCCAGAGTTTGAAGAATCTCCTAGAAATTTTCCCATTAGTCCACACATTACAAGTCATTCTTTATACCCAGACACACACACACATAGAAAGTCAGCCATTTCCAATGAATACCCAACATTCCTATTCCTCTGCCGTCATTCCTGTATCACACTACACGGCCACCATAGACCGACTTATTTCCCAATGTTTCCTGGTCAACACCATTCCGCGACAGCTTGTTCAAAATTCCTCCATCTTGTAAATCACCAAGTCTCTAGCCCGCTGCCGTATCTCTTTCTTGCACGTTTGATTTTGCAAAGCCTCTATTGCAAAAACATACCTTTTTGCGATACAGATACACACGTGACCAAAGTACATGTGCAATGTACATGTACGAACCATATTGGAACGTGCATGTGTAACGTTGCATGTACTTTGGTGGGGTGATGACTTGAAATGATTCAATAATAACATTCATCCCATCAGAATTTACTCTTGCTGCTCCTGGAATGCATGGGAGGAAAAGTTTTGTAATTTTGTCCATTGCCACAATTCAAGTTATTAAAGTAGCCCATTTATAGACATTTCTCATTTCTGCCCCTCCTTTCTCGCTGTTATGTATTTTAGAGGAAAGTTATAGTGAGTATTCATTGTTGGCGGGTGGGTCGGTGGATGCGTGTATGTATCTTGTCCGTAGTATATTGTCACATTCATCGGCTCAATTCAAGTCGATGGCTTGCCCCAAAAGGACATTATACAGATTAAAAAGAAGATATTGTGAAACTTACTTGGGCTTCTGGGTAATCTTTCATGGCCGCCAGTACATCTTCTCTCGACAAACTAAAAAGCTCTGAGTAGCCTACGGATCGGACATCGGCAGTTCTCCTGCAAATACGAAAAAAATATTTTGTAAATGCATAATCGTAGCAGAAAATGTTAAGGATTTTTTTCAGAAATTATTCTCATTCGGACTTACTTGTTCAACCCATCTAAATTTAATATTCCGATTTCTCCAAAAAAGTCACCAGCTTGCATCTGCGTTAAAACTTTCCCGAGGTCGCTGAAAGTAAAATTCCAGATTGCCAATTCCGTCACTAAACTTGATTCATGACGATAAAGAAAAGTCACACACGCAACAACGCAAAGAGCCAGAAAAAGTCTAGGATATCAGTAGCCGTGTGGAACAACAACTTGTTCACGGACAAGAAAATGTTATCTAATATCCTCAACCTCTTGTCGTCGTGTAGGGAATAAATTGTATGCCGTCTTATATAGTAAATCTTGCCATATCTCGAACTGACTGAGACAAGTATCGCTGTCTGTGTATCGAAGAGTATGTGTGGAGCAATACTTTTTTTCTCCTATCGCCCTCTTGTGTATTTGTGCGGGGCATTTTTCTTGTTGTTTTCTCCCGGTTGTCAGTCTTTGTTGTGCTTGTGCCAGGAGAAGGAGCCGCTGTGGAGATACATGGCCGTCTTGGAATTATTTCTGTGTTCCTTGTGGGCCAAGTTCCAGAAAATGTTTGAAATTCACAGACGTGCATTAGCCCGCTTCCTTCTTCTCCAAAGCTAATTAGTCAACGCAGGTTCGGTCTTGTAGTTCACCGCAGGAATGCAGCACTTGTACGTGTTAGTCTGCCCGTAAATCGTAACAAAAGCTTTCTCTTTTGGCGTCTTGGCTCCTTTGATACTTATTACTGGAGAACATCTTAAGTTGGTAGGATGGAGCAGCGACGGCTTTCTACCACAATTTAAGTGGGAAAGAAGAAAAGGTTTACAAAAAGATAAGGGATGAGAGGTTCAACAAAGTGAGAGAGAGAAAGAAAGTTGATAAGTTTGTCGTGTATGCATACAAGCACTTTTGTTTTGTTCCGATATTCTTTTTCCCTTGGATCAACCCTATCCAGTTTTTGTGTCTATTTTATACATTGTATTTTGAAGATCCAAACTCGTGAATTTTATCCTCCAAATTAACCTCCTCGGATGCCTCAAAACGTTTTTGATTTATAGCTAAACAATCTTTGGCTGGCGAGGTTGGGGCGAGGTTTAAGATGACGGCGGAAATTGTCCTCAATAATCAATGTCATTAATTAACAGAGTACATCCTTGCCAGCCTATTATGGACCATTTGTTTGGAGAAGGAGAAGAGCTGCCTTGACTTCTTTTGGCCCTGATGGAGGATTTGTTCGTTGGTGAATACATTCTTGAAGGTTGGGATAGTGTAATTTTATAGGATGGAACAACCCTCTCTTTTCTTGTTCGACTGAATAGAGCAAGTTTGGGCTGTCGGGGACTTGACAGCGGACATGAGCGCCAACATTAAATTTCAAATTAGCTTCGTTTATATAGGAAAGTGGTAGTTGGTTCAGTAGTGGTGAGAAGTGTGCACAGGTCATTTGTATGCTGCCTATATTTTGGACGATACAAACTTTCTCCAAATAAAGCATGCCACCCTAATAAGAAGAGTATTTCATCTCGTGTTGTGAGTGCGGTCTTGTTGGCAAACTTTTCGCCTCTCTTCACGCTATGGTTAACCGCCCAACTGAGATCTTGTGTAGATGAAAGGGAAAGAAATGAAATGGACTTGCTCTGGATTTTGTATACCTCTTCGAGATAACCTCGAGTAGCCATAAAGAGTTCAAACTATCAACATGACATGATGTGTGCATATGTATACATACACACATGTAATATTGGCTGTTGCAGGAACAGGATTTTTATATCCACTGTATAGCTTTAGTGGATACAAGCCTTGGGCATTTTAAAACTTGGAATTTTTTGAAAAGGGCTCATTTTGGTAGAGGATGTAAAAATTGATTGTTCAATCATTTATACCGAGGTTAGCAAGGCCTAGTACAAGTGATTTTGTATATTTCAATCGATGGATATGAATTTTGTACATAATTCCACAACTCGCTCTCTTCCTGAGTTGTGATTAAATTCATGAGAATTTTAATGAGACTTTCTGCTGGAAATGAGGCTGTTGCTGGTATGTGAGTTTTCTTTGATGGCGAATATCGTCGTCGTCGTCGTCGACGAGATGACAAGAGAAAAACAAGTAATAAAATGGCTTACCTTATCACTTCGAGAATCCCATCGGCAATAATAAACATTTCCCGAGCAACTTCGCCCTTTCGACATATCAAATCCCCAGGTGTAAAAATATAAGCTTTCATCTTGAGAACTAAATCGTGAAGGAACTCGGGTTGGCACTCTTGGAAAATCGTCACCTGTGTAATGCAAACAAGATATTAGTATAGGAAGGAAGGATGAGATTCTTTGCCATTTCTCAAGGTGGTTACGTCTTCTACGACTATGTCTCTTTCATCCATTTGTTCCCGTCTCCACCTTCATCTCATCAATTTCTCCATTACACCAAATGATCCTCGTAACTTTACTCATGGACTCGCACTTGGTTCTCTTGATTCACATACAGATACTTACTTACCGCCATAAAATGTCAAATACTTGTCAATTTACCGCTCGTGAATAATTTTGTGACTTTTGCACTGGACAAAAGTTTCTCAACTCATCTTGTTAGCTCGTTGCTATGGCTGAAGGGAGTATACGCTAGTAAGTATAAAGTAATGCTTTACAAAAAGTCGGACTAAAACTACAGCTAACATGTTGAATGCTTTATGGGTCGAATGGTAGCTATTGGAGTTCTGGAACCTACGTTTATGTACACGAGAATTATTTCCAGAAGTATTACGCTATCTCTGGATCTGCTAATTACCTTAATGGGTGGGCACACACGTTAACGGATACGTGAGAGGAAGATTTAGTAGCCAAGTAGGATACCTGTAATTTCCTCTGCCCACTCGTACTCGGCATATATACGCGATCCGGATTTTAATTACGTTGACAAATAAATGGGAAGAAATAAACATGTGTATACGGTTCATTTTGCGAATTTTGCCTTCGAGGCCTACCATCTATAGATATGGGTCTTGAAATACTGTCAGGGAATTCAGGTTCGTGCATATGTATTTGCTTTCAGTTATGTTTCTGTAATTCAAAATTTTCCTCACGCACATTCTTCATCCTGATGTTCTCTTTACCGATGTCTCTCCATATCATTTTGCAAACAAACATATTTTGAAGGTACAACAAATTCGTAGCCGGGTCAAAAAGTTGCCGAAATTATAAAATAACCTTGACTGTTTTTCTATCATGGTATCATGTATAGCTGTCAGAAGTTTATATTCCATGCATCACAAGTAAATATGGACTTTTTAAGGCTGGCTTTGACAAACATGCAACTTTATTTTCTTTTTTTCTACCTTAAATGTTGTCGGTCTTTTCAATATTTTCAGAATTCGTGTATTCGTCCACCATTTTTTATTCCCTTAGCGGCCTCTCAATTAGCGTAAATTGAAGCAAAACGGAAGTGGCAAGGGCCAACATCTTATTTGAAATATGAACTTGGGTAGTGAAAAGTTTGCTGCCGCAGTAACTTTGCCACATTGCATCAAATGGCTTGTTCAACTTGAGTTGCAAACAGGGGAAGACATATCGGAAACGTTAGCTGTACCAATAAAATTGTTTCGTGTATGGAATATACTGGCAGTAATACAATTCTGTAAAAGCGATGTCTTTCATGGGCCATATTTATTTTTCTGTATGATGTGAGAGCCTAGTCTGATTTCTGGAGTAAATTTGCCCATGATCGTCAAAAGGCTGGTGATTTTTGTGAATGCTTGTACACGAAAATCAGCATCCTATAGGAATAGATGAACTTGTACGGGATGTCCTATATTTGCTGCCTTTGTTTCTTTTTCTGCTCCGCTAATCTTCTCGAGTGATCCTCGTTTTTGGCTTTTGGTTCAAACTTGTCACAAGATTTTGCATTTGCTAGTGGTACGTGCTTTAGGAGCAATGATTGCCACAAGATTAGTTCAACTCTATTAGAACCCGAGTCTGATAACTTGAAACTTGGGCACTTGGGCCCAGAGGAGCCCGAATGTATTTTGGATCTTCTTGAAGTTGTTCTGGTGGTCTGGTCTGAACAAATGGGAAGAGACGTGAAAAATTCAAAAGGTTTTTAGTGCTTACCTTTTTGAGTACACTAAGGTTAACATGAAGTGCAAGTTCGGTTTTGAGCTTATCGGGTAAAAGGCCCAATGCTGTGTTAATATCACCACCTCCTTGAATTCTCCCCCTGTGGAAGAAAAACAATAAAAAATTTGCGACCCGTTTCAGACGTTAGCGGTTTTTGTTCGTGTTTTTCGAGATGAATGGGCTGGGGAGCATCAAGTTGCACATTGCCTTGTTGGCTGGATTTATGACTAGATTGGCCAATATGTGATTCAGCCGTGAACAAGAATTGCGCCTTCACCAAGTCTCCATAAATATGAATCATTGCTTGCGCTCGGATAGTTAATACGTTTTGTTATGGGAGAACATATTTCTTGCGAATCTGATCGGAAGATGCTCATTGCTCTTTGCTAGTGAAAGTGAGTTACATACATTGTGGGGCTTTGGAAGACGGTAAAAAATAGTATAATTTGATCTTGTTGTCAGAGTGGGAGGGTAGGCGGGTGCAAAAAGAACTGCTGTTGCATTAGTAGTAGGGGAGTAGGAATCCCGGGATAATTGTAAGTATATTACGTATACAAGTTGTACTTCAATAAATTACCTTGACCAGGAGTAGTCGTACCAGCGAAGAACTCTCCTTTGCATCTGCCTTGGGACTTTATGATGTCGCATGTACGTTTTAGCACCATCCTAAGAGGACAAGTCCATAAAGAAAGTATATTAAAGTTTCGGCAATTATCTCCAGAGGTTGCACATATGTCACGCGCTTGCTGCTCTCTCCATGTGCTTTCTCGGCCTCCAGAATTTTCGCTCCTAATAAACTTGTTGTACTTACCAAGAGTCTTTCGAACTCTAATCGGTTTGCGTTTCTATTTGTTATCACATTACCGACTTGACCTGGAAAGAGACAAAGGATCAATTTTACACGTTCACTCGCTTCTTGCACTTCCACTCGTTCCAGCGACGCCATAAACTGTTGAGCTGCTAATAGCAGTCTGCTATGAACCATAGCCTATGGCTCGGTCGGTCTCTTAATAATCCTCTTTTTTGTTATGATTACGATTATGATGATTTTGGCCTCATTTGAGGAGATCGTAAAACTTAAACGTTCATGGTTATTTGTCTTGTCGAGGGGGATGCGAGAAAATATTAATAAGACAGCAAAAAGCTTACCGACGATTGTTGCGAGAATGAACACTCCAATCAGATAACTGACTATGGTAAAAAGGTACCTGTAAAAGTCATTCATGACAATCATCAATCAACATCTTATTATATCACACCATTTCCTTACAAGTCGAGCAACAATATTTCCCCAGCCTCGGTCTTTTTTCAACCTCATAAACTTTATCATGTCTTTTTTGTTAAAATTATTTCCATCTACAGCGCCTTCCGTTTCCCTCTTTCTCTCTCTCTCTCTTGCTTTCCCTCATCACATTCTCTCTTTTTTGCAGAGTAGTTTAAATTCTAATCTGGTGAGAAAAGAATTTCCACGACCGACATCTTCTGTTGGTTGGTCCTCCTAATCTTGTTGATCACGTCGTACACACACCATATACAGGGGAGAAGCAAGTCCTTTTTTTGGAACGACTCCATCACTCGTTTCCCCTCCTGTTCCTTGTTTGCCCATAACTGGCCAACTTTTCTTCCACATCAAATAAACTTTCTCCTTAACACAATTTCTACTTTTCCTTCTACTTTTCTAACGAATCCCAGAGCAGTTGAGCTGTTGCCCCCACGACTTATTGTCCGCCGGCCACATTGTTGGTAGAAATAAGTTTGATATGCAATTCAAGTAGGTACAGTTGCTTAGGGACTGGCGAGATCAAATTATACTTTGTGCGAAAATACATACATGCTCGTAGCTTAACGAAGTAAAATTAATTTGTACGAAAATGAGGGAATGATACATGTGTGAATGTTGCTGTGAAGAAAGTTTGAAAAGAACGTTTGATTGAAACAATTTTTTGTATACATATCAAAGTGTTTGCTTTGGACTTTGATTGAGCAGTGTTTGTGGAGAAGAGAAGGCTTTGCCCATTGGCTGGTGTATCAACACTTGTTATTTACCCAATACCCGCTTCCCATTATCTTTCCTCAATTTAGCCTTGATTATTATTTGCTCTTAATATTGTTTTTGTGAACGTGGCCCGACCGCCATTAGCGGGGTGGGTTGAAATACATTGGCTTTGACTATGACCAACTCGTATATATATATATATTTATATATACAACACGTGTATCTGCTAATCTTTTTTCTAGGGCACTTTGCCTCGTTCCTACGACAGAGACCATTTCGCCCACCGAACAATAATTGAGGAATCTACAAGGGAAGCCAACACCGCCTGCCGCCACAAGACTAATTCCACGGTTATGAACCATTACAACTCGTGTTCTTCTCTTATTCTCTTGGTTCTGAAAGCATTTCTCGGCACAAACTGCCATTACAGTCCGGAACGTGTATCTATACACATGGACATGATTGTGTGGAATGGTGTTAAAGGAACTCGGGCAAACTTTAGCGGACAAGAGGCGAGGTACATGTGTATGTGTGTGTGTTGGAAACCACATATTTTCCAGCTTTCACCAGCTTCATTTTCATCGCCAAGTGTTGCGTACGTAGCGGTATACAGAGACAAGGACCATGTCGTGGACGACGCTGGAAGACTGACTGACTGAGACGTTTGTTTTAAGTAACGTTCCGGTTAGTTGGAAGCTTTTAGAAGTGGCTTGTGACACATTCCGAAACACACATGGCTGTGGGTCTTTTTAGAGGGACAAAAGAAATTGTTGCGTGTGTTGACGAGATAAGGAATCGCTCGAGGAGTCTCATACATCACCTGTGGAGATGGAGGGTGAGAGAGTCGGTAGAGAAAGTGAACAACGGGAGAGAAGGAAATAGAGAGAGAGAGAAAGCCTAATCTCGGAGACCTCCCTTGATGATGTCCTATTTGTATCCCCTGAAGCACTGTTTTCATCCAACTTTTAAACGCCTAGACCCACTTTTCCCAATTTTCGTCTCAATTAACGCCTGTCGTCTATATAAAGCTCAAGCTGGCGCAGTTGACCTACCGTTGGAGACCAACAGCTTGTCGGTTCCTTGCAAGTCATTATTTCTTCGCATGAATACTTTCATGCATATTGCAAAATCTTCACCTGCCAAATGACACATTTCCAGCAGCAACCGTCGAGTTTGTAGAAGGGCAATGTATAAGAGCGGAGGGTGGAGAATTTCATGTAAAATATTTACAGACCTGGGGACTTCAACCTGGATTCTGGACTCATAAAATTCCACATGAACAATCTTGCCAAGTTTAAAGACGATGTATCATCAAAGCAATTGACAATTACTACTTGGACAATTTGGTATAGGAACTTGTAAAGTGCATATATTTTGGGCGTTATAGTTTTTAATGATGGGCGATTAAGGGCGATTATGCGAAAACATTTTGATCATTTTGATTTGATGCAATTTGAGACGACGGGGTTCTGATGGTTACTGGATGTAAAGGTGATGAGCTGATGATGATTGACGCATGTTGTAAATCTCGGTGTGGTGTACATGAAGCAGGAGGACCACATCAAAGAGCTTTCGACTCTTGAATAACGACATACATATGGTTGAATCGAAATGTGCATGTAAGTACATGCAAAAGGCTTCCATGTTGGAGGTAACTGGCTTGTAAAGGCTGGGAACATGAGGAGGGCAAACGAAGCGAAACCTCAGTCCTTGACGTAACATGCACAAAGGGCAGTCTTGCCAAATCTAAGTTTATATTCATCTTGTGGCAAGAAGGCTGCTGAGAATGAGCGAGTTGCCTTCCGGAAGTCTGCCTCTACAGTGGCCTTTGAGGTGACACAGTTCCGTCGACCATAAAAAACACCATGTAATAGCAACTTGCGTATACAGCTTTGAGCTGAGGCCCACTAGAATCAACATGTAACATTTTTGCTATTCATGAAAAAATTGAATAAAAAACAAGTGGGCAGATTCTATACGGTTTGTAGGAGACTTCGGTCAATGCTGTTTATGGTGTGGTTTGTGAATCCTCCGGTTTTAGGCTTAATCCCTTAAACTGATTTTTACGCGGGGAGTTTTGTAAGGATTTATTTATATACACTACACCACTACATGTATGTATAGGAAATTCCCTTCGGAAGGATTTTTTGCTCTTTTGCCATGTCAGCTTGGTTTCCGTTCCATGTCTGTCTGGGCTTTTAGATGCAATACATGGAATGCACATTTGGGCTATACTTTCTTGTCCAGACAAGAACATTTCACCTTGAGCTATTTTCCGACTGCTTGTTTTTAGTGGAAATTGTCAATGTTCTGGTTGCACAACGAGTAAAAAGGAATTTTAAGTTTTGTCTGAAAGGAAGCCTTAAAACGGAATGGGAGCCTTATTTGAGTGACTTGTATACTTGACAATAATTTTTGTGTGCGGTTGATACCACTGGATGCTTGATGACAACTTGCACATATGTTTTCATGTTTGTCGAAATCCCTAAGAAGCTGGATCATGTAGTGGATTTTAGCAAAAAGCAGCCGGGGAGCTTTCACTCTCTCTCTCTCTCTCCTCCCCACCCTTTGCCTCCATAATCTGCCGAATTCCTTGTTACTTACTTAGTGAACTCTCGGTCGAATATAATGCGCTCTACTGGACACGTTTGCTTAAAATCAACAAGAAAAGTTGTCTTCTCGGACCCATGGATGTATGTC
>JAQGBJ010001645.1:0-21440 GCA_034698345.1 Sphaeridia pumilis
CCGAAGACGCCGAGGCCGCATAAGGCTCGACAGGCCCTGGACGCTTTGACGGAGGGACTCAAGGCTTGCGTGGTGGTTGCTGAGGAAGAAATTGGCAGTATGAAGGAAGGCGTTCGGGAAATGAGTATGAGTGATGGGCAGGTGAGTTGATTGGATTTATATAGTGGAAAGGTGTAATAATTATTGATGCTGGGGTCTGACTGAGTTTTAGATAGCAGAAGAAGCGACAGATTGGCGAAGCAAGAAAGTTGATGAGGACGAATATCATCCAACAAGTTCAGAATTCAAGTTTTTTTGCCTCAGGAAGATATACATAAGACGAGGCTGGCAGAATGTTGTTGTTCACACGTTATTAAAAATGAAGCAAAGTTTTGAGAAGAAGAGAGGCGAAGAGTATTTAGTTCCGGGCTGTAATTAAAAATCCAAGCAAGAGAACGTGTGAAAGATAAGAGAGAAAGATTGCATTTTATGAACTTGATCCTGAATATCCTGGAGCTGGAATATTGTGTAAAGTTTTAGCAGCGATCGTGATAAGCCAGTTTTTATGTAACAAGAAGTTGTGGGGCTGCTGCTGCTGTTAATTTATGAGGTGTAAGAAGCTGGAGGGAAACGGCACAGCTCTAAATGAGACAAGATTTAGCTTTAGAAGTAGGCACACACGGATGGGAAATCGTAGATGGCGCAAAAATGTATTTAGATTTTAGCAGCTTTAAGCTGTGCACTTATAAAAGTAGTTTCAATTAGTTAATGGACTAATGCAATAACGATATTTTATTCTTGTATTTGTAGTCAATGCTGCAGGGGCGCATTTATGAGATGGAGAAGGTGAGTTGTACATAAATACGCGTATTTTATATAGTGAAATGATTGTAAATCTGTGTGCAATTAATGGTGGGTGGTTTGCTGTATGCTTTTTGTCTTGGATCTTTGTATTATGTATATGCATGTGTAGGTAACCTTGTGGTGGTGTATTTAATTTGAAATTAGCTGAAAGAAAGGAGTGTTTGGTTACGGTGGTGGTTTAATGAACAAATTCTAAGAGAAAGTAGAAAAAATGTTTTAATTTGCAGATGAGGTGGTGATAGATAGCCACGCTTTTTGATTGCGGGATTTTGAATTTTGGGTGCAATTGATGCAACGTGCAGAAAAGTAATGAGAGGCTTTTTGAGATGTCCAAAGGGCTGATGATGAGTAATCAGAAAATGAGAGGCATGAGCAACGATGAAAGATGTGGCAAATTATCGAAAATTTGTATGTTCGATCAAACTCTCCAGATTATGAGTTTTGTGTTTGTAAGCTGAAAAAATGCATGTTTAGTTTGAATTTTCGTTAGTTTAATGTTGAGAAAGATTAGCCCTTCAGGTGTGTTCTTCCTTCCGTGTTCTTGTGAATTTTGGACTTTTTCCTGTTGCTTGAAGATGAATTGTTTGTATTTAATGTTGTGCAAAAACATATGTGATTAACGAGCTTTTTCTGTTCCAGACTGCAAAGGCAACGGAAAGGACTTTGAAGAAGCTGGAATACCAATTAAGCTTGGTGGAAGAGCTGGGCGAGCAATACAATCTACAACAGCGACTTCGAGAAGGAGTCCGCACCATGGCTTACGCTTTCAGCATGTCAGATGGAAAGGAACGGGACGCTGCGTTGGCGAATGTCAAGGCAGGATTCAAAGAATGCACTGAAGTTTTATGCAACCTGGAAGGACAGCTGGAATCGTTTTTGGGCTCATTCAAAATGTCGATGAAAGGGATACAAGGGTTTGCTCGGCTTTGTCCCGGCGATGTCTTTGAAATTACCATTAAACATGGCCTTCAGAAATGGAAGACGCGCGGCAAGATTGGAAAAGATGGATCGCAATCGTGGGACTTTCCTCGAGCGACTTTCCGAGTCATCCTTGGAGAAGTGTTGTACATCAAGGCGGCTGAAGTGAAGACTCTAGGCAAACAAGTCCTTTTGGGGAACAAGTTTTGTGAAGCTACAGAGCTGTTCTCGGCGCATCCACAGCTGATGACAGTGAATCTGAATCCGAGTGGGAGCTTGAAACTGAATATTGTGGTTACATGGAGACCTTTGGAAGTAACGCCAGAAGCTATCGATTACATGATGTTCAACAGCAGTGCACCTGGATCTTCTTCGCCGACCCGGAAACGACGACTGAGTGGATCCATGTCCATGTCGAGTGGAAGCTTGATGCATTTGGATTCATCAATGATGAATACTCTGGAGTCACGTAATGGGAGTGAGGCTATGTGGGCGAGAACGCTGGAGTCTATTGGGGACGCTGTCGAGTATGGGTCTTTCAAGTTCAGTGCGTTGAGTGGAAGCGGGAAGGATGAGAAGAGGATGCTGGCTGGTCTGATGGAAGCTAGTGAAGTTCCTGACGATGCTTTAGTTTCGGATCCGACGGGCAACTTTAGCTTGAAGAAACGAGATACTGATGCAGTTGTTGGACGAGATGTGGGACTTACTCAGGTCAGGGCAGGACCAAGCGGCGTTTTGAATTTCACGCGAAAGAACAATAGTAGTTTTAATAGAGGGAGTGGGTCAAGAACAGCGATTCCGAGGGCCAATAAAGAAAGACGTGGAAGTCGGTCGCCAGTGAAGACTTGCAGCACTCCAACGATGATGGATGATGGTGTCACGCATAGTCGAAATGGGATGATGGTGGTTATGGATGATGATGAGGCGGTGGAAGGAATCAAGTCGTTGAGGGATTCTATCCTGAAGCTCATTTCGTTCCTGGAAGATATCAAGGGACAGTGGCCAGAGTTGGAAAATTTGGAAATGCGGTTAGCAGCGCTGGAAAAAATGATTAGTGTAAGTGCCTTTGATGCAAGAAGAACCATTGCGTATATATTATGAAGTTGTTTGTGCATAAAAATAATTCTCTGTTTGTAATTAACAGGAAGGACCGTCGGTACCTACGTCCTCTTCTGATACGAGCCTCAATATTGAATCAGCCCTGGAATGTTTCGATTTCTTGGATGCAGTTGCTGAAGAGTGTGCTGATGAACATCCGACAACGCCTCCACCACCAGCATTTGCAGATCCTCCGACAGCGAATCCAGCTGGGCCAAATAAAATATTCAATGTTCCTGAACGATACGCAAGACATCGTCCGTCGACCGTATGTATTCATATTATAGCCGTACTGCTGTCATGTTGAATTTGTCTTAATGACGACTTTCCACTTTTTAGGAAATTATGGACCCTAAAATGACAGCCAGAACAACGGATTCTGGCATATCTTCCTTGGGAGGTCAAATGCAGTCTCGAAGCCCATCTCCAGCTAGATCAGCAGAAAGCCCCGCTGTGCCACTTGTTACTGGAAATGCTCAGTTGGACATTGCGCTTGAAACTCATATTCATTTGTGCCTACAGCTCGTTCAAGTATGAATTAAAGTAATATATATATAAAGCAAAATCTCCTGTGAAGGTATTTTCAAAATGCCTGTAATTTTTGCAGAATCTGGGATCCTTTGGCCCCCTGAAGAGCAAGGAACGTGAAGCCGTCATCAAACTAACGCAACAAGCTGAAATTCTTGGAGAAATCATCACCATTGCTAAAAGTTTAGCAGCCAACACCAGCGGAATTCACGTGGTCGATCTGACTGCCTATCCGGTTTTGCAGAAGCTTTGGGAAGCTATCACCGACGTTGGTGCTGCCCAGTATCCAGTGGTGACTACAGCAGACATGGCTGTGCATGGTTTGGAGTCCGAAATTCGTCCAATCTTAGGCAACAAGTACCAGAACGAGCCTCACCTCAGCAGTCATGTGGCTAAAGTCCTCACTGAAGGAATGCTAGACACTGGAGCAGGGTCCCAGTTTCGGCCGAGTGCTATGCTTACCGTGTTTCAGTTCCAATACTTCTTGTTACCACAACAGCATCGTTTTGAAGCTTACGTACTTGATGTGGCTGACGAAGGTATGTAGCGTGAAACAAGTTCTTTGAAATGGCGGGTATGAATGATATCTAACTAATATTTTACATTCCAGAGCTCCTCCAGATCCGTCTCCAGGATGAAGGTACTGAAGTTATAGCCTATCTTCGTTCAGTTGGAAGTCGTTTGCCTAGCAGAAAAGTTGTGACGTCTTTGATTCGGTGGCTCATATCAACTAATGGAGAAGCTGCTAAGTTAGTCCAGGAATTCTTCCAGGACCTTTCATGCCTTCATTCAAACCGACGAGAACTTATCACAGTGAGCCTAGAAATGATGGAGTCAGATTGGAATGTCGATAGAGAAGCTGCTTGCTATTTAGTATCTTTTTTGGAAGCTACGGATGCCATCGAGCAACTTGCATATGTTGCTCAGAGTGACCCAGCTAGCCAAGTTCGAAGTCGGGCGAAAACAAGTCTCATGAGTCTAGGCCAAGATGATATAGTTGAACAACTTACTTTATCGACTCATGGGTTCCAAGGCTTAGTGGTCAACTAATAACTTCAATGCAATCAAAGTGTTTTACATGTATGTTGAATACGCCGTAATTTTCTGTTATCATTATTCGCAATGTACATGTAAGACAAGACACTACTAGTCGTTAATTTTATAAACAGCGCCAGTTTATACTTAAATGTTATGATAGTTTGCTTACTTTTTTAGATGTATCGCCCGTGCACCTTTTCCTGCTATAAACCGTTTGTTACGATAATATTGTACCTACATGCTGCACATATACACATCCCTCGGCGCAAGTGTTTATTTTCAATTGTAATATGCTCTGAGACTGACTCGTTTCTAGTTATGCCTGTATAATGCAATCGATTCATTTTCGGTTTACGATTTTCCTTTGGATGAATTCTGCTATTGAAGTCGACTATAATCTGTCCTGCACGCTTCGGATATCCGCTCTACAATTAGTTTTTACGTTCATCGAAAAGATGTTCTTTCATGGTGAGCCGTCTTTAGTTATATATTGCTTTTGAATTGTAAGTTTTTTAACGTGCCATCAATCTTACAGTAATATCTAAATGCAAGATGCAGCTGTAAGATAACGTAAGTATAAGCAAGTATGAGACCCTGAAACTATTCATGCAATTGTCTACCTACAACTTAATTTCTTGAGTGAAATCGCAATAAAGTAAAACGTTAATCACCATGTAGTAGTATGGCAATAGTAACTTTAATGAACACCACAGAGCCAACTCCTTACGAAGACTCGTCCTCATTCGTACCTCATGCACACCCCTGCTGAATTTTTGTAGTAATTAACATTGTTTTGAGATTTTTCATTCGGAATTTTCACTTAAAAGCATCAAACCTACACTAACAAGTATTACATGATTCAACAGCTTTAGCTTGTTTTCACTAAATTTTTAGATTTCAAAATAGTATAACATGTTCGAGATATTTCTTTGTGTGTGAAAGAATACTTATCTAGTAACAAAACGTGGGAAACAACCCCTAGACTATATTCTAACAGATTTACAATGATGGTAAAAAGTTTGGCAATAAATATACCGCTCCTCCAGAGCTGAAATAAAAGTATATCTCAACTCAAACCTGCAAAGCCTTTGTATAACATGTATAAAGTAATTAACCAACAACACCCAACTCAATCCAGATAACATCGCCATCTCGCCGCACTCGCGCGGTCCAGGTTACGTTTTCTAATAGCACTACATTCATAATAATTCATTCTTACAAAGAATGTATTCTTATTTGACTCATCTCGACACTTACGTTTAGCTACAATACTGTACAAAAAAGTTACTTGCCTATGCGAAAACATATCCTACTGCGGTACGGGAATGTCGTGCGAAATTTGCGGATCATTAGGAGCATAATCTACAATAATCTTTTTTTCCTGTTGGCTTACGTGAAGCGTAATGTAGCTGGAAGTTTTTCCAACTTGCAAGAATTCATGAGCAGCTTCGTACTGTTCAGCGTTACCCGGAGCTTGCCGGAACCAATCCGGAAACTCCACGGTGTAATTTTCCCCGCTCCCATTGTAGATTCCATTTGTAACCATTTTCAGGATTGAAGCAGCTGATTGGGTCACTCTTGCTAATCCTTGAAGGCTCAAATTTCTAGCTCGCTCCACTTCAAGCTGCTTCTCGAGCTCCTGGTTGGAGAGTGCTGTCTCTTGGATTACAGCATCCTTGTTGGACAGCTCGATCCTGAGAGCGTCATTCTCTGTTTTCAGTCTTTGTTCCTCGTTCTTCTTCTTCTCACGGTTCTTCTTGGCAGCAACAGCGTTCTTAGCCTTGGGGTCGTACGGCCTCTCATGCATCTTGGGCTTCTTAGATCTTGGCGAATCCACGCATTCTTCCGCCTCTAGAAAACTAGACACGCTAGAAACACTTGAGGACGCTGAAGCAGTCTTCTTACGTTTGACGGTAGTTTTAGAAGCTGGCTCAACAATCAGCGGCTCTTGCTTGACCATTGGTGAAGCCGGAAGACTTTCAGCGTAAGTTGGTGGAGAAAACGGCTTGACAACATGCGCCGACTTCCTACCTCTAGGTTTTACATCGCCTTGCAGAAGAGTGGCTGGAGCAGGTAACTGGGCTACCAGCTGTGGTGGTTGAATCATAGATGGTAGCGTTGGGTCGCTAGCATTCATCAAGCCGGATGCAGGCGGGGGTGACAGCGTTTCATACAGAGATGTCGAAGTGTCGAGAGGTTGAAGTGACTGATAGACACTGCTAGTCGACTGGTCTTCAGTTCCCGCTGTCGCCAAGTAGTTTTCAAGCTGCTTGTCATCGATGTAGTCTCCGAAACTGAAATTTCCGAAGTCACGGAAGTCATCCGCTTGAGCGATGTTATGAAGATCAATGTTATCTTCACCCAATTGACCGTAATTCATTGATGTATCCTTAATTGGGTTGTTCGGGACTACAAGGTCAGAGTTTTCGAACCTCATCAGTTGGTCTGAATCTGAGGTGCCGAACTCAGTAAGGTCATCTGAATATTCGTTGTCCATTTCGAAGGGTTCTAGGGATTCTGGTGTTAGTGGCAAGTACGGTGATAACAGAGGTGTTGTTTCCTCGCTCGCTTGTTCAGAAAAATCGAAAAGGTACGATGGACTGCAGGAACCCTCAGACGCTGAATCTTCCCAAGCTTTCTCGAATTCTTGTTGTGTATATGTGTAGAATCTGTCGACTTCTCCGCCGTCTTGACTGCTTCGCCGTTGCAGGTGCTGCTGGTATCCGTAGCCGTTGTGGTTTCGAGTAGATTTGCCTCCACTTGGCGCGAACAGAAAAGGATCAGAAATCAGTACCCTCTGCATTTTCGAACTAAATTACCCTCAAAACGTCTCGTATTTACCTATTGCAAACTCAATCCGATTCCTTTACAAGATCGCCTTCTGGATCTGCTTTCGCTTCTTCCTCTCAACTCCTTGAAGACTGTGGTGTGGGATATAGGCCAGTAGTTCTGCAATCAGAAAACAAAACATGATTAGTACTGGTTTTTCATTTTACTATTTACATACTCTATTACATTCCAATAAGCTAGTTGAAATCAAAATAAATTCGCACAAAAACACTTCACACATTAAAGATTAGAACCATGAAACTTGTAGCTCAAGCTGTGACATTCCGAGAGACCTACCAGAATTTTCAACGTGCTGATTAAATTCAAAATTACGTCCTATCGATACATTGTGACTATTATACTGCCAAAATTATTTCTCCCTCGCCAAACAACAGCTTTGAGAAACAAATTTAAACTTATCAAGGTTCTGTCTTTCCTATTTCCTACACTCATGTTTTCCACCGCTTTTGCTTTTGAAGTCTCGCACAAATACAAGACATATTTTGGCTCACTCAGATCATAATTACAAGATCCAATTCGAAACAGATAGAACTTCATTAAGCAGAGTGGGAGTTGTCAGAGAACTTTTCAAGGCAAAGGTACAAACAATGCAGAAAGCCTTCCTTGTCAGCGCTCAACCTTGATTACTGTAACACTTCTCATCCATATTATTTACCTGACCATTAAAAAGTACTTGGCTATCTGCAAAATGTCAATCAACACAAGCTCTGCACTTGAATCTACCAGTATGTTAGTGTTTCAAGTTCAACTAAAACTACAGAAGAATATTTGCAAGATCCCTCAAATAACGACATGAGCCAGTTGTTAACACAACATGAAGGACTAGCCGAACCTCAAGTTTGCAACTTACATTCGACATCAACTAATTGTTACCCTTGTAATCCTCATAGCCTTGTGTTATATTCAGAATAGAACCCGATTGTGGATTGAACAAGCTCCAGCAAAATGACATCAACGAGATTTAAGACAACTTTTTGAAACTCTTGCTGAAAACACTAGCAGTAATTTAACTGATTGCAAAAGCAACTTGTTTCCACATTCAAACACAAGATTGCCAACAACAGCTGATCCTACGATATACTTATAGCTGTTACATTCCAATTACCTAAAATATCCCGTATATTTACGTAAAACAACACACTTTATCCAAACCAATTAATAGAAACCGAAGCTTGCAACCAATGACCAATCTTGGGATTATCAACAACCATTTGCTATTCAAACGCAACAAAACCAATTTAAATTGGTAAACAAACATTCACCAAGTGTTCAAATTGAACTATTAAGTCTTACCTGTTATAAACCTTGTTGAGGGAGGCTCCCTTGAATTCAAAATTTCAAATTTTTGAACTTTCAAAGTCCAACCAACGAGAAGACGACGTGTGAAGGATCCAAAGCAAAATGCTTATGAAAGCATCAAGCCACGAATCCACGTATTATTGTTTGGCTTGCTGTGCTGTTGTGGCAAACGTGAAACCAAACGATTCTCGAACGTATGATTCAGACGCCGCTGTAAAGAGATGCAGCTTGCTCTCTATGCTGCTTCATGTTCATGGCGCAGCACATACTCTTGGCTCCATGGCCAGCCTCGATATAGTGGCCAAGGATGTTGGGCGACGGAAGGTTGAGTTGAGCAAACGTTTGTTCAAATGTGGCGCTCGAATGCCGTTCGCGTACGAGACAAGGCATAGAGTGATAATGCGGTGCTTATACTCTATGACTGTTGTTTACTTTTCTGATCATGCTATTATTATTAACTGTAATCCAGTTGCGGAAAGCTGAAGTTAAAAACTGTTTTTAAGACGCTGTAACTTTTAGGACGTAAGCCAATTTCTTCAAGTTTCAAGTTTTTCAGCGTCATTTCTAAAAGATGTATCCTTATACATCATTATTCTGTTTTCTGAAAACAAAGGCTATTCATGTTTCAGATTCGTTATTAAGAGTTTTGGGAAATACGGTACCGAAATGTATCGAATTATGGCATTTGGTGTCATGATGAACTTTATTTCCCCCGTAAAATTGCAAAGAAAGTAAACAACTTCTAGAACATGCTTAAAGTTACATTACCCCAAGTGTCTGAAATATGTTTGATGAAATGAATGAGTTGGTCAATTTTTAAAAGGTTCACCAATTTCAAGATCCTGATACCCGCAACAGGAAATCCGCTTCCAGTCCCTAGTTCTAGTTCCTATAAGGTTATCCGATAGACTTTTACCAGATTGATTTCTCAATAACTTACTATCACGATTATCTAACCACTATTCTCCGTTCTGGCAAACATTTCAGAGCCTGTTCAAATCAGTATCGATGATATTCATGCTCCTAGCGCTGCAAGTGGCTGGAGGAAGTACCGTCTTGCCGCTGGCTTCCACTTCATCACGATAGCCGTTCGGGTTCTTGGTCTGCCAGCGCCAGAAGTCTTCGCCTATTGAAAACCATAGGTGAAAATCAAACTTTGGAGCTCACTCAGTAAACAACGCAAGATTGTCCGAAGAAACTGTCCAAGAAAGCGTTATAAAAGCACAAAAGAAGCTTGAAAGCAAAAAGTACAAGGTGGTTTCAGAGACGTACACATGCGTTCGAGACTAAACTGGGCCTGCCATCCAAGCTGTTCTTTGGCGAGGTCCGGATTGGCATACATGGCAACGATATCTCCGTCTCGTCTCGGCTTAATCACGTAAGGAACTTGTTGACCAGTCAACTGACTGAAGATATTGACCAGTTGGAGGACAGATACGGGATTTCCGGTACCCAAGTTGTACGTCTACAAGATCAATACAGAACAATAGAAGACAACAAACACAAACATACAGATACGACGAACGAAGTATGCTACAAAACCACTGTGAAACTAGCAGTCTATACAGGGCAAGAGGAGTCTTTGAAGTCAGTCGTTCTGGAAGTTTGCAAGTTTGGAACTGAGCTTACACATGGTTTTAAGATCGTATTTTGGCTGCCAATCGAGCTCAGCGTAGCCTTTGGTTGGACAACAAATGAGCGTGGCGACATCGCCATAGCGCCTTGTTCCTAACTCAACATTAACGCTTTGACCTGTGACCTTTTCGAAAGTGTCTATCAACTCCTTTACTGAGATGCCTCGTCCGAGGCCGAGGTTGTATACCTAAAAGGTGGGATGTTGAGTAGTGTGGCTCCAAGCCTTTGAATTAGCGTTTCAAAGAGACCTTCATACTTACCCTGTAGAACAAATGGTCATTGAGCAACTTTTTCAAGGCGGCAACGTGACCTGAAGCCAAGTCCATGACATGAATGTAGTCGCGGACGCCAGTACCGTCAACGGTATCATAGTCGTCGCCGAAAATGGTGACAAAAGGCTTTCTGCCCAGGGCAACTTGGGCGATGTAGGGCATCAAGTTGGTGAACTCTTTAGTGGGGTCTTCGCCAATAAGGCCTGAGGGATGAGCTCCAACGGGGTTGAAGTAGCGAAGTGAGATTATGTTCCACTTGTCGTTGGATTGGCTGAGGTCCTTGAGCATTTCTTCGATGAAGAACTTGGTACGTCCATAGACGTTGGTCACGTTTCCGGTGGGATGGTCTTCGGTAATTGGGAGGGATTCAGGGTCGCCGTAGACGCAGCAGGAGGAAGAGAAGACCAGTTGGTAGCAGCCTACAGATTCCATGGCCTGGGGGAAAAGTTGAATAGCATATTAGCTTGAGCGAGCACGTGGTGGCAAATTCTGGTACCAGCTGCGACCTTCAACTTGACTTGACAAACTGAAGTCTGCTGCGCAGCAGTTTGAAGTCAATATTTGTTTACCTCGAGCAAGTTGATTGTTCCAATCATATTGTTCTTGTAGTAGGCAAGCGGGATCTCCATGGATTCGCCAACTGCTTTCATCGCAGCGAAGTGGATGACGCAGTCAATGTGGTGCTTAACATTGAGAACAGCAATTGTTATTAAATGTTTTGAAGCTATTTGATTGATTGAAATGTTAATGGAGTCCTCAGTTGATAACGCACTTGTTTAAATATCTTTGTCAGCCTGGAACCATCGAGCATGTCGCATTTGTAAAAGGTCACCTTCTTCCCCGTGATCTTTTCGACGCGCTTCAAGCTGGGCGCGGCGCCGTCTTCGTCGCCGACGCTAGAAGATAATTGACAGCGTGTTCGAAGTTAGTAAATGTTGAAATTGAAATTATTTCAAGGAGCTGGAAAACATATGCTTACCTGTTGGCAAAGTTGTCAATGGCAATGACTTCGTAGCCGGCGTTCAGAAGCTCGACCACGGCGTGGGACCCAATGTACCCAGCTCCTCCAGTCACAAAAACGGTTTTTCCCGCCATGGTGTAACTGCGATAGAATTCAAAAAAATTAAAGTTGATGAAAAAATTCAGAACTCTGAGGTCCTGACAGCCTCTGGAATCCACAGTCTGGATTGCGTCTGGAGACCAACTACAGAACAAGCAATTGACTTCCACGTTATACAGTATGACAACCTGCTGCCAGCTTGAAGCCTACAAGTTTCAAGTCCAAACTTTGGACTGGACCTCGCTGACCATGAGTCACAACAGTAAACACATGATGAAGATGCTGCTGGATGAAGAACCTATTGAAACTGGAAGAGTTGAAGCTCTATTTTTGACTGACTTGAATATACTTGGAAGCCTTTGAGCTTGGGCTATCTATCGCAGTAATTTTCCAGGAAAAGTATGATAAGGGACTTACTGAACCTTGAGAAAGATTCTGTGTTCCAGCAGCAGCAAAATTCAGCTCGTTTCAGGTTCCACTTAGGCTTGAGGCTTCCACTCCGTCTTATTCCGTCCACTGCATCAGCGTAACTGAAGCGTCCGTTCGAAGTGGCAATCGATTATTACTGGGAATTGCATGTGTTTGTATGGATGGAAGAAAGAGGTTGATGGCATTGGCATTTGCAGCTGTTTGAAGATGGGTGCCGCAACAAAACGCTTTGCGCTTTTAAACGCTTCGACAAGTTTGATTATTGTATTTCTGCTATGCTGTTGCGCTGCATATATGTAGTTGTTACGTATGATGTAAACTTTTACAGATGAGGCAGATCAGATCACGTTCGCTCGCAGTAACCGCAAGTTGCGTTGAATAGTTTTTCAACAAGATGGCCACAACTCTTTGTTTCACTCATCTTCATCGATTTCATGAGCGTTTTGAACCAGGAGCGTTATTTAAGAGATTCGCAAACGAATATATAATTAGTTTGTGGGAGTGAAAAGACAAACGGGTTTCCAATGCAATATGTATACATTTCGTGTTGACTTCATATGCAGTAGAATATGAATCAAGGACACAACAAATTGCAAAAATTTCACACGATTTGCGTGACAGCAGGTGCGGCAGAAGTATAAGGGAACTGGAGAGAATCTGCAAAATTGGCATAATGTAGTAAGCTGACAGTCAGTTTTGAGTTACGTAAAAGGCGAGGAATTTCTATGGGCGGGAAGAGGCTGTGTGTCTTCAACGGTACATTTGACAAGGTACATGGTTTTGCCAGGTCAGGTTGAGAGCGCTGCTTGGCGCCAAGCGCGCTTCTTCTGACCTGTCCGGTATTTCCGGTCTTGGTTCTTGGATTCTCAGAGTGTAAATACTGTACACACTTTTCAAAGTTTCTCTGATTCTGTCTGACTTGTTTTCTTGCGAGAAAGGATTTCGAAGCTATGGGAAAAGAAGAGCTGAACGTTGCAGCCTTTTTCATGTTCTCCGTGTCGATGGAGGCACTTTGAAGTGTTTGATATCGCGTGGGATATCCGGTTTCGTTCATTAAGAAAAGAAGAAGAAGAATATAAAAGAAATGCCGGTGTGTACATAATTCAGTATTCAGTCATTCGATGGTTTAAACTTCAAGTAGAACTTTTACAGCTTTTTAGTAAGTAGTAGCTTTAAGAAACGGATTGAGTGACTTTCAGGGAGATCGTGTTTGATTGTAGGCTTCAGGCTGAGAATTTTGTGAGAAATGTTGGTTTTGTATGTGTGTGTTCGGCATACATTAACGGTTCAGGTGGGATTTGGAGTAGACATGCGATTTTAAATGAATTTAAACAGTTCATCTTGATCAAACCTCCAAGGGATTTTTCGAAGCCCTTTTAGCAATAGAATTGAGCTTTACCGAATTCCAGTCTAAACTTGAAACTTTCGAAGGTCTAAGAGCCAATTTCTTGCCACAATTACGTGGAATGATGAACAAAATGAGAAAAATGTAGAATCATTCTGTGAATTTGAAGCTTGTTTGTATATTGTTTATAATGGAAAATGAAACCAATTTCAAAAGGTGAAGTGATCAGAGAAGGTTTCTATTCGTCCAGCAATCTTTTTGGGTTCACAAATTTAGCTGTACATAGTATAACCCTTTTTCTTATTGGATTTCATAATATAAATGCACTGTTCCGAAGTTCCGAGCCCTTAAAATCCAAAAAGCTCATCAAGGCCCTTTTTCTGATGATGAATTCTCAAGATATGTATTGCATGATGACTTTTAAAAGATGATAAAGTATCATAGAATCCGCTGGACACTGGAGCCAAAAGGTCCTACAGAATTGGAGTCTCAGCCTCCAGCCCCAGCCTCATGGCATTCGCTTTTCATTTTCTTTCTTTGGTCTCTCCCGACCTGGACAAGTCCACCAAGAAGCAGCTCACATATGAATCCAAGCTGAGAACAAACAAGTGCCGTTCCAGGTTCTCAATCCGTGTGTTGCTGCTGGATAACCACCAGAGAAAAAGGTCCAAAGGATGAGATTCCTTCCTCGCATCCTTTCTTCAACCTTCCGACCCTTGTCTTTTGGCCGTTCTGGAGCCTCTCTCTCTCTGCGGACCTTGGAATCTTCTTGTTGAACTTGTTCCATGTTCTCCATCCCAATCTTTGTTCCAGGGAACATAAGATGCCGCCATAAGAAGAAAGGATGAGAAGCAGTTTTTGATGAGGCAGACACAGTGTTCCTGGAGGACACTGGAGAAGAGAGCAACATGTTTCAAGATGGATGAATTTTCTTTTGTTGCAAGTAAAGGTTCAGACAGACAGAATTATATCGACCAAGATGCTTGTCCAGGAATCAGATGCATTTTCAAGTTTTGTAAAAGTTGATGGTGTTGCTGGTATATGAAGGATGTTACTGACTGGAATCTGAAGGTTGGGGGAGGATGCTTTTGATTTTGTGAGTACTCGAGAGACTCCAGGCTTGGAAGCGCGGTACTGGTTGAGTCGTTTTTGGAAAAGACTCCGAAGACTGTTCGGAAATCTTGTATCTGGCGTTGCGTTATATAAGACATGCAAAGAGCCTCTTCGGTTATGGTCTCAAGTAAAAGGGCGAACAGCAGGTGGGCTCCGACCAGACAACAACGAACACTAATGCTTTATGACTGCAGATGATTGTAAAGGTAAAAAGGAAGGAAGAAGCGTCCATTTGGTCTCAAAGGTGAAGCGGTTTTTATGGGTTTAAAAGAAGGTTTTTGGCCAAAAATTCAGGACTACATGACAAACCTTTTCAGCACATTTGCGATAGTTAACTGAGCCAAACTTATAGCTAGTCCACAAATAATCAATGAGCAGGTAGAACTGACATTTGACGGAATGTAGTCAAGGGACTGTAAGGAACAGATGGAAAAAATCAGTTTAGCTACCTGACTAACTGGTAGAATTAGGGAAACATCAAGTACGTAACGCCGTGGGAAAATGGCATTCTTGACTGATTCTTTTATTCTGAATGGTGGAAACACCAAAATGAGACACTGACTGACTGAAAAGGTCCAGATCAATAACGACCAATGTCCTCATTCCTCATATATACTCGAGAGGTGCCAAAAGTTCGTATGGATCTGATCATTATTATGGCCAGACAAATCTTCACCTCCTTTTATATTTCTCAAGTTTAGTGGTTTAATGTAATTTCGTAGTTTTTGGCCATATGTAATAATCTAAAGACTCCAAAAAACAGGGATTCGAAATGTACCAAAGTCAAGTAAAGCTCTTGCGCAATTATATACTGACTTTTCAGGCTTCATAGCCCACAACAACAGAACAGAACCCAGTGAAACTGCTCGAAACTGGTAATGGAAAAACCTTGTCAGGATGCTCAACTTCGACTTCGACACTTGTCGTCAATCAACTTTCATCATATAAGGCAAAAACACTGAAAGCTCAAGCCAAAACTGTCTTGTTGTTCTGTAAAAACGCTGAATGCTCGCTCAATAAGCTTATAAAGTTTTGCGAATTCTTCCATATCAAATCTCGATTAATTCAGCACCACACCACACACACACGCTTTTCTGTATTTGTGACTTTGTGACCCATATATTCAAGCTCAAGCCAGAAATTTAAAAGAATTGGCTTCGATTTATATCTAATGCAACTGTATTTTAAGTTAGCATCGACAAAATATTTTCTTCTTTACTTCTATTTTACTTGATTGGATGAGGCTTTATTTCGATGTATGTAATATAATTGTCTCTGGAACACATTTTGACATTTGAGCAAGTTACATAAATTGTACACATAATAAATACAGAAAAATAAGGCAACAATACATATGAATCATCTTACATTTATAACAATTAACCTACAAAATTGTATCACATTTTCAGATGATCACTGGAAGTTGATGATGGTGAAATGGTAAAAATTCGACGTTCCATATATGTACGTCTTTGATTACTGGCCCCATCATAAACAGTACGTACATGTATATATTGTCTTATGCTTCAAGTTGTAATGAAATTGAGGTTAACAGGACTCTTGTATTATAAACTACCTGAAAATCTCTGATAAAATTTTGACCAATAATTGCTGCAAAAAACCAGCGGCCATAAAGATAACGCAGCCAGCCAGCCTACTTTTGATTAATGAACATAGGCTTCTTACTTACTTGAATCTAACGTTTGATTATCAGTTATCAGATATGTGGATTGTCAACAACAATGAACTTGAGCAATTTCTTCAAACCTTGTCTCCTGATGATTTGGCACACTTGTTTTTCCTTAAGCTACATACTTTTCTAGATTACAGAAGAACAGGTAAGAAGAAACAGAGTAAAATACAAGAACGACTCTGCTAGGAACTCTTGAACAAATATATTATTATAGTCTTTCGGTTGATTAGCGAAGGGTCCACAGGCCCAAATTGAGGTTCTCCAACTTGGGCAACTGCATAAACAAGCTGAGGACATGCCGACTGATTTTGCCACATCCGTACAAATCAATGTACTTCAAATTGGAACACTTTTCAGCGACGGCAGTGAGGCCTACATCCGTTATCGAAGCGCACTGGCCAATATTAAGCGTCTCGAGTTGCGTGAGGGAACTGGCGATCTTTATGAGCCCTTGGTCGGAAATATCGCAGGCGCTCATACTAAGCTCTTTGAGATGGGAAAAGAGGGCCACGTGGTTGAGCCCTGAGTTGCCAATTTTGTCACAGAAACTAACATCAAGGCTGGTGACTCGGTTGGCCAACTCGTAGGTGAGGTTAGCTAGACCGATATCGGAGACGTTGTCACAGGATCGAAGGTTGATTTGGTTGAGGGATTCACAACTGCACAAGTGTCTAAGGCCCGAATCGGTTATATGGACACAGAAGCTCAAGTTGATGGCCTGGAGGTTGGGGAGGTGGGTGAGGTGGAGGAGGCAGTCGTCACTGAGTTTTTGGCAGTCTTGAAGTACGAGGTGCTGGAGGTTCTTGTTGCCGAACTGGGTTGAGGGTCCGATTTTCTCCATCAGAGGTAGTAGAGCTGAAGACGATGTAGAGGGCGCTTGAGAAGAAGCGGCGGCGGCAGCCGCCGCCGCCGCTGAAGCGTCATGGCCCAACATCATCATGAGGTACGTAGCAGCCGCCGAACTTCGACTGGAGGACGAGGAAGTGGATGAAGTGGACGAAGTACTAATGGCTGTTGAGCTACTCGTCGCCGGCCTCTTACGCCTATAGTACTGGTCGAACATGACAGGAATATCTTGCTTACAAATGGCGCACTGTTGAGGTCCCAAGACCGCAAGACCGTTGGAGTCCAACCTGTACTTTTTGACTGGAGGTGGAGGGTGGTGGGGTCTGGTGAGTAAGTTTCTTGAATAGATGGAGGAGGCACTGCCGCCGTTTGAAGTGGGAACACCGCTTCCACCCCCGCTTGGATCCAACATCACCGAAGTTCCTCCTCCGCGATGCGCTTGCTCCATAGCTGGAGGTGGATCCAAAAGACCGATTCTAACCAGGAAATCGTTCATCTTAGGCTCGAATAGATGAGACTGGCTCACATTGCCGGCGAGGAAGCCGATGCCGGTATCGGTAACGAGGTAGCAGGAACGAAGGTTCAGTCTTGTAAGTCTCTTAAGGCCCCAGGAAATCAAGAGGAGGCCTCGATTAGTAATCTGGCTGCAGCCGCCCAAATCCAGCGACTGCAGGTTCACAGCCATGGACGCAATCCTCCCGATACTAACATCAGTCACTTTTTTACACAAACTCAGGTTGAGGTGCGTCAAGTATTCGAGGCGCATGCTGAAGCCGCCGCTGATAGTCGTGTCGTCCACGCTGTAGCAGCCGCTGAGCTTGAGGCTTGAAATGTTGGGCAGTTGGCTTGTGAGTTCGCGAAGTCCGCGCTGTTTCAAGCTCAGCACTTGCACGTTGGTGATGCCGCGCCGGTTCAGGGACTGGTAGACGGCAGGCGAGCGCTTGATGTGGATCTTGGCTTCGACGCCGCGCCAAAGGCGCTTGTTGTCATTGAGGATGGCGTTCCACGTCCTGCATGTTCGGGCTACATTGCCCAGATCCTTCACTGGGAGCTTTTTGAAAATCTCCATCATGACTTCGGGAAAGAGGTCCGTGATTTCGGTGGTGTAGTAGACTTGGTCGTCGGAGGGGAGGGGTAACAGGGGTTCCACGCTTCCGGGCGGGGTCATGATGAGTAAAGCTGAGGTTGAAGAGGGCGTGGTGGTGGGGGTGGAGGTCAGGTCAGTCATTGGTAGCGCTCCAGCAGCGTTGGAGTTCAAGTAGGGGGCGCTGCTGCTGAGCGAGTTGAAGGACTCGACTGCTTGCATGGCTGATGGGATGAACACAACAGGTGGAGGCTAGAAATTATACAAAATCACAAAATTGTTATTAGACTTCTTATAGCTTTTGGGTATCCGAACTTGGAGAAAGTTTATATATTACCGTGGTAATTCTACAACTGTATTTTATATCCGCATGTTTAAAAACTTGTATTCTGAACTATCTAAACACCAAATTGTAATGAGTCACTATTAGGAGCAATGTTGACTGTTTGAAATCCCCGTGAGCAATGTCATGTCAACTTGGCCTACAGATGCGTTTAATAGCATGTAACGTGTTATGTGTGTGTGTACTACAGGTTCTGACTCTTCTTCTTACTCTGAACCAAGAAGAAGAAGAATAAGAATTTTACTGTCGAGTGAGAAAAGGTTCGAGGGAGAGAAGACGATATATGAAATGCAATGTTGGGAATGGAAAAACAGCTTTGGATTCCCAGTCAGTCCTGTTCCCCCTCGACCATGTGATAAACAAAGATTTTGTATTCTTGGGCATGGGGAAATATTAAAGGATGTACATACGGTGAATTTCAAAGGCAAGGGAGAAACCTGCGACAAGAAGAAAAAGATCGCGTCTTCAACCCTCTACCCTTCTTGTATGGTACAAGATAAGCAACAATACGCACCCCAGCATGGGGTAGATTTCAGTCTTTGAGAAATAGTACATAGAAAAGCTCCGCGGTCAGCTTCAACTTTGTATCAGAACGCCAAAGACTTCCATTCCAGGCGAAGGAGCCCAAAAGAGCCAGAAGAAAGCAGGGACTTTTTGAATTGGGACAGCCGCCGAAGTGGCCGCTCTACTGATTCGCTGGAGCTGGGAAAAGTTTGCCAGAATTTCAGAAAGGCTCGCACTTTCTCTATTCAGGCTATTCAGCTTTAATATGATGATATGTATATAGTGGCAAAAAGTCAGGAAAAATTATACATACCTGTTAATAGGGTATCATTGATGAAGAATGCGGTAAATTTTGGAGGAGGAACAAGAGCAAGTTGGCTTCACAATGTCAAGAAAGCTTTTAGCTATGCTTACTGGAGTTTTAGAATTTTTCTACAATGAGATGACCAGATCAACTTGATCTTGATATGAATATTCTGAAGCTTGTTCTAGAGCAAAACTAGATTTCTAGCTCGCAGGAGACAAGAGGCTTGACTGAAACGAAGTAGAAATGCCGAGGACTGTAGGAAGAAACTGGGCCGCAGTGTGGCTTGTTTGTGTGTTTTAAAAAAGCTCTCTATGGTCAAGCTTCGTGTGAAAGCATTTGGAGACCATTTGACCGGAATACCATTACTCTCGGTTGGAATGAAGAAGTGCGATAAGAGTCTTCTTGTATGTTCTGCTCTGTCCAGCTCGCCGATTAAATACCTGTTGTTGTCATATAGTCAAGTGGGACATGGCGACTTGTATTCGAGTCATGTCATATCTTCATATCATTATCGAACAAGTCCTGCTAGCGATTCTGATTAACTAAGTATTTGTGGTTGGTAGTTGGTATATGTATGTTATTGTTTACTTTGGTTTTGTTTCTGATATGGAAGGGGAACTGTGTCGGGTCCAAAGGTGAGAATGAGATTGAGCCAAAGAATGGGCGTAGCAAATCTTGAAGCTGCTATATTCGATCACCTTATCAAACTTGAATACTCCAGTGACGAAAAAGTAGAAACAAGCTGCTAAAACACCAACTCTTCTAAATACGGTTAAGAGAGAGTGTGTCCAAAAATCGCTAGAGGGCTTCACTAGCAAACTGTAATCAAAACGCTTATAATTTACCGATCATTTGTTCTATTGCCAGCGTACTGTTTGAAAAACGAGGAAAAAGCATGAAACTTTCATTTGTCGCTAAATCGCATATATATACTTGGAACCTGCAAAGGAGATTTCCATCCACATTGTAGACACAACAGAGACCCTTTTGTTCAAACGCGCTCCTTAAGGAAGCAGACCTTTTTTCATAACTGCAGCAAAATAAGGGACCTGCATGCATGCAGGATATGCTTTCAAAATGGAAAAAGAACCAGAATGTCGCTCACGCTCACAAAACCTCTCTTGTTCTCACTCTCAGTCAGCTTCAAAGACTTCTTTGAACATTGGATTTCAACTGGACTCAAGATGGTCTAGGGCGTCTTCAAGTGGTATTCCAGCAGGGCCCATGCTCCTTTGGATTCTGTATTTTCTACCCCTGTTGCTATGGAGATGAAGAATGAAACGGTCGCAGAATCAAGGGTCATGTTATGGACAGCTACTTCATACGAAAGTATAAGGCAAATGAAGCTTTTGCCAGAGGCTTGTATTGAATGCTGAGAGCTAGAGAGCTTGGCATGAGATTTTGCCATTTTACACACTGGTCGTAAACTGGGCCAACTTGAGGCTCGACAAGGTTCAAATGACCTGTCATCTGGACGGTGCCTGGAATTTTTCAAACGACTCTGTAAAGCTTCTTCAAACGTTCACAAGACTGGACTGTTAGTGAAGAATGTTAAATTATATACAAAAGAGATTTGGTTGTTTCCGAAATGATGAAAATTATAAGGGTTACTTTAAACTGCCAAGAAACCAGCGACCCTTGGTTGGAACAGGTTGTGGAGTTGTGGGACTTGGAAAGCTAGCATTTATATGAACCTCAACCTCAGTCATCAGTTGGTACTTTTTACCTTGGCTTGATGGAGAGAATACCAATAACACTGTAGTGTATAGTAATTATATGGTAATAATAGCAGCATGGATCTATCCAGGAAACCCAACATTTTCTCAAAAGGGCTCCGCCCTTATTTTAGCCCTTGCTTTTCAAATTACATTCATGAACAAGTATTTATCAAGGGACAGGAATACAGGAAAGAAAGAGGAATCCAAACCAGATCATCTTTGAGCTTAAGCTTTGAAGCCGTAAATCATAAAAAGCATCTCAAGGGATGTAATGAAGGCTCCAAGAACAAAATGACATTGTGGGTGGAGCTAGCAACTTTTTTAAAAATTCTTGTATTATACAGAAAAATATGAAATAAAATTACAAATTCTCTCTGACGATGATGATGATGATGATGATGATGAGTTTTCTCCAGAAATGTGAATGAAGACAAGGAAAAGGGTTGGAAAAACCCATACAACATGGACCGAAATTAGGAAACGTGTTAACGAGGTAAAAAGCAATTTACACAGATCT